>WNWU01000016.1:35607363-35618002 GCA_012654045.1 Ptyas mucosa | reverse complement strand
TACAGATACAGATACAGATACAGATACAGATACAGATACAGATACAGGACCCATGGTGATGCAGTGGTTTGAATGCAGTTATTGTTAGTTGCAAAGTTGTGTCCGACCATCATGACCCCATGGACAACGTTCCTCCAGGCCTTCCTGTCCTCTACCATCCTCTGGAGTCCATTTAAGCTCACGCCGACTGCTTCAGTGACTCCATCCAGCCACCTTGTTCTCTTGTCCCTTTCTTCTTTTGCCCTCAATCGTTCCCAGCATTAAGCACTTCTCCAGTGAGTCTTTCCTTCTTATTAGGTGGCCAAAGTATTTGAGTTTGAATGCAGTACTGCAGGCTAACTCACTGCTGACTCCAGGAGTTCAATCCTAACCTGCTAAAGGTTGATTCACCTTCCATCCTTCTGAGGATGGTAATTTGAGGACCCAGATTTTTGGGAGCAATATGCTCTGTAAATCGCTTAGAGAGGGCTGTTAAGCACTGTAAAGCTGTATAGAAGTCTCAGTGCTATTGATATATATATATATGATTTTGCGTATGTATGTATGTATGTATGTATGTATGTATGTATGTATGTACTCTACCCAAGGGATAGTGTTACCCAAGTCCTACCCACTGCCGTATCAGTAACACAAGGAGGATCTATGAAAACTTTTCTGAGGCTTTTGTAGCAGAAGCCTGTTGCATATTCCCAATGTTTTACTGCCAATCACTTTAGCTACATTCTCATTTAAAAAGCTCCCCTTGAAGTTTTACTAAATACAGTGTAACCTAAATAAAAATATACACATTTTTATGTATTTTATTTTCTTAGAAAAAAATTTTAAAAATAAAAAGTATACAGTTCTAATCTCTTTCTCCCCTGAAAATACAGAATACACTATAGAGAAACTTTATAAGGGAAATTTAATTTGAGCAAGACTTAATTTCATTGTTTATTGAAGAATGCAGCACCCTCTAGTGTACAAACTTGGCTATATTCTAAAAAACATCATAAAGAGAAAACTGCTTTTTGCCTACTGGCCAACTTACATTTATTGGATGGTTTAGAACTCACATTTTGTTTTCATTAGTTTATATGCCTCATGAATTCTAAAGGAAGGAAGAAATAAGAAAAAAGGAAGAAATAAGAGGCAAAAACAGGAAACAAAGGAAAAGACAAAGAAGAGATAAAAGAAAATTCTAAAAGAGATCCATATTTAATACTGGGATAAAGCAAGCTTCAAAAGCTGAAAACTGAAGTCTCACTGAAACAGGACAAAGGCAGCAGTTTGAAAATATCAATGCTTTTATTTAATTATTCCTTTGTTGCATTATCATAAGGGTTCCCCATTTTCAGAAAATGAGCTCTAACCTGGAAAATAATGCACATACAAATATTCTACAGGAAATCAACTATACAGTCAGAAATATACAAAGCATTTTGTTAGTTTATGCAAAATACAGAATTAGAATGCCCAACATCCTAAATCTTCTAATACATGAATCAAAGTACTCATAGTTCAGTTAGTTATTATCATCAGAACTATAAAAGATAAACAAGCCACCTGGAAAAAAGACAATGTTTACATGTATCTACAACAGTGCAAATGTATCACAGCGTGCAAGCAGCAGCAGTCTCTAGAATAGCAAAACCAAGAGGAATTCAAAGTAATGCTGTGTGCATTACACAACCAAGACAGAAGAACTGTTATTATACAGTAAATGCACTCTTTAGCACGCTGAGGTTTTGAAATTACTTGCATTGACTTTTGCTTTTCTTTAAAAAAAGAAATAAAAGAAAGGAAAGGAAAACCACACATATGCATATATGTCTTAAATAAGTAAGTAGGTTTTTAGGGCAACAACTCACCACAACTAGGAATCTACATTGCACAGAAGGTATAATTTAAAAACAAAAGATGTCAAAAATACTGTCACATTGATACTCACATACAGGTGATACCGTAATTCCTCTCTCATCATTAAAAATGCCTCAGATAATAATAATAATAATAATCCATTATTTGTTTTAAAACTACAAATAAGAAATTTTGTTGGGCTGTTTTTGGAGTGGGGTTTAGCAAAATTTCAGCATACTTAGGTATGGAGCTCAGTAGAATATACTTCCTAAAAGAAAAGCAGGATATGTATAGCGTGAAACTTAGAACATGCACATTAACTGAAAAGTTTCATAATCTCTATACATCACTGTTCTAATATTTCTGAAAATAGCAAGTTTCACGTAAAAATGCAATAAACCAAATGGCTATATTTGCATGACATGCTTAAGCTTGTTCATTAGAATAATAATTTACCCCATTGATTCAATTTTCTGGATTCGTATAACACAGTGAATCATAAACTAGCTGCACAGACTGGAATTTCATGATGCATTAACCTAAATTGTGATTTGCTAATTTGTAGTTTAGTGTGTTGTATGAACCAGTGGTGGGTTGCTACCAGTTCATCCTGGATTGGGCGAACCAATAGCGGTGGCGGGAGGCTCCGCCCACCCGCCCGGACATCTCTGCATATGCGCAGAAGCTTCTGCACATGTGCAGAAGTGTTGCACGCACACACGAGCGCACGTCCACAAGCTAACTGGTAGTGATGGGATTTGAAACCCACTACTGGTATGAACTCATCCAGGGGGTTCCCCAATATTTAGTTGGGTTCTAAGCCAAGCTCAGATATATGCAAATATATATGCAATTAATAAATTTTATTGAGGTGGGCGAGGGACAAGATTCCTGCTTGTCTGTCACAATACTATGAGTGTCTTTTGTCTTCAGATTAAAACATATTGTAAAAGCCAGAAATACTGTAGGGAGCAATCCTGAATCCTTCCCTCCTGCAATGCACTACCAAAATGTGTGAAACAGACTCGCCCACTACTCTAACTGAAAAGCAAGGGAGGTCCTGAACAACTTCAGTTGTAATAGCTGTATGTGACTTCCTAATAATGCTTGTCTGTTGTAGATTCTCACCGCGTAATATATTTAAGGTATTTTCAGGGATGTCAACAAGAAAAAAGAAGTTTATTTTTTATATTACATTTGCTATATGTGAAATCATTTTTGCTTACTAATTTCTCACAGTAATTTCTTCCAGTTTCCACTGATGAAAATAATTCATGTAGATTTACAATTTGTAACAGAATTTTCTTCATTGTGGAAATATCATGCCAATTATAATTTTGGTTTAAGAATGGAACTGCAGTATCTAGGACAGCTATATTTTTAAACTTGATATATTAGACAATCCTGACATGTTAACAAATTCTCTATCTTTTAGAAACAACATGATCAAGTTAAACTGGCCACGTTTAACTAACATCAACAGACCCTAAAGGGGCTTAATGTGGATTGTGTTCTTTCTTTTTCATAAGAATTAGGAATTTATTAGTGACTTGATCCAATATAGTATCAGAATATGGAAATGATTACATTATCCAAAACGGATACATCACATTGGACAGAAACATGATTATTAAGGATGTCATATATAGTCCCAACAACATAAACCAGTTTCCTTCCACCTGTTTTATAACATGATGGAAGAATATGGAGACGGCCAATTCAAAGGTTTATAACCATTGCAAATTGATTACAGGGTTTTAGATTACTCACCACAGGGTGGATCGTATTTGAAAAACCCACCACTTGGCCTCTTCCCCCCTTTCCTTAATCTAGTGGCCTTCAGAGAATGTATTGCAAAATTATCAAGCCCCATATTCTCTGTGGCCCATGTTTCCTGTAACAAAATAATGTTATATTTAGAGATATAACCCATAAATGATTTCTCTCTACATTTGCAGTACCAATCTACAGTATTCCATGAAAGGATGTTCAGTTCCTGTGAGTGCCTTACTTGTTAATTAGCAGATACATCAGAGGAGTTTCTTGGAAAGCACCTCTTGTGTGACTCTTCCAAATCTGGTGGTAATCCATCACAGGCCATCTACTGATTTTGAGGCCAATTATCCTCCAAAGCGTATAAGAAAAGTTTTCTTGTTGAAGGTACATAATTACATTCTTGGAGGTTGTCTGTGCTAATCACAAATGTTGTTACATATCTGTTGTTAATTTACAAAATAAGTTCTTCATGGTTTCTGGATACAAACCTACAAGTACCTAATTAGCGGTGGAGATTTGAATCCTGTGATACGTCTGGACTAAATTGCATGCTAATTTAAAGAAGGGTATCTGTTTTTATTTTTTTACTCTGAAGTTAAGATTAGAAGATTAGGATTATGGGGAGAGAATGACTTTGGCTTTGCCAATGAATACAATCCTAATTATTTGATTGTTTTCCAGCAATATAAACTACGCACTTCAGGAACATGTACTAGTCTAGAAGAACTGTGGAAGAGGCAAATCTTACAATATAGATAAAACAAATTTATCTTCAAATTTATAACCTTGTTTTTGTTTCAATTTCTATTTGTTTTGTTTTGATGCTCTAGTTAACTCTGGAGATCTGGTTTGGGTGATTTAGTATCCATTCAACAACAGCCCCTGGTGGAAACAGCCATTTGATTTGGTTTCTGAACATACAACTTGAAATCTGTTTTGGATTGAAAACAGCTTAATCGGTTTCTCTAATAAACCAACCTGAATCCATTGCACTGAGGTAGATAAGACTGGCTCAGAGTGCTAGTCTTTTTTCCTATAATGTTAATTTTATCAAATAATGTTCTGAGACAAAGTGCTATGTACAGCTAGTATTTGAAATCAGGATGTAGGCACTTCTAGTAATCGGCATCAGTTTACACATCTCTGTTGTCAAATTAGATGTCAAACTGGCAACAAACTGTTTAGATCAATTTGGTTGGAATACAGCAAAAAGTGAGTGAGGGAAAAATAAACTGTCTAGGAATGGGTTTGGAATCACCTAGCTTTGCTGGAATGTGAAAATAGCATGATTTGAATTTCTTCTTGAGAAAGTCATAATTGTTGAAAACAAAAATAATAAGTTTTGTACACAGTATTATGTATATTGCTGAGTAGGGCGCATACATTTCACTGAGACCTTTTTAACTAAGTCCTTAAGCATTCATCATACCAAACACCAAACTACGGGCGGTCCTTTCTCTTTTTAGAATATGTGTTATTAAAAACATGCTAGAATATTCAAATAGGCTTGGAGATTGGTTTCCATTTTGCTCTGTTTCGGGTTTTGCATTCACAAGAAATAGATAAAACAGACAATGAGTATTTGAAATTCCACAAGAAACTAAAACCGAAAAGACACTACAAAAACAGAATGCTAGGAGAAAGGAGCTAGGTATGCATCTTGAGTTTCAAATTCTTCTACATCATTCACTGTAATATGATACAATATTAAAAATTTGGTACATGAGACCAGCTCATGTGATTAAAGCTCCAAAGCTGGGTATTAAGGAGAACCAGTATCAGATTTCTCACTTCTTTATTTTTAGACATTCGGTTGAAAGAGCACCTTTTCATACAACTGGAAAAATGCGTAGACTAATGTGGAATTTCTTGTGGGAAAAACACTTGTAAGATGCAGCAAGAAGTGATGACACAACATTTCATGTTTTTCCCTTATAATAAAAGTTAGACATTCTCATTCTAGTTGCCAGATCTACAGCTACCTTAGAAGAAATATATTTTCCAGGAGAGGAAACTCTTGGGATCAGCAGTGGCATTTTTCAAAACTGAAACAAGTTTCCATTTTAGTTCTTCTAGGGGTCAGAAGACAACATGATCTGCAACCGAGCTTTGAAAACTCATCAGCCACAACCAAAGAGCAGCAGTCTAGAACTTCATGTTACCACCTTTGTTCTCTATCTCTCTGCTCGGATTTTGTATCTGAGAACAAAATAGGCAATGATACGTAAGGAGATGAAGAAAATTCCAAGCACAATGAAGTCCAAATAAAGTTTAGCATTTTCCACATCCAATTCTTTGAGGATAGCCTTTGACTTCTGAAAATGGCAAGTGTCATCTTTGTCACAATGAAGATCTTCTCGATCCAAACCATAGATGGAAAGAATGACACCTTCAAATCCATACCTATGGGGAGGAATCATTTGCGAAGTCAAACTCAAAGCAAGCACTATGCTAGCAAAGAAATACCAGAAATGTATAGCAACAGAATTATTATTTGATTAATATTTTATATTTTGGTTCTCCTGAGCACTCAAGGCAGTTAATAATAAATGAAATAAAGACTATAAACAGATATTGAAAACATACAGTTGAATAAATACAAAAAAATATTTTGTTTTTTTTTTAAAAAAACTCTCCAATTGAAAATACAGGTGTTGTCTCAACAAAGATTTGTTTACCCCTCATGGTCAGCAGAGTTGCATTTGATTATTAGGCTGAAAATAAGTAACTTGACCCAAAGCAATTCAGAGACTTTGTGCTGATCCAAGCTTTGAGCTCAGGCTGTATAACTCAGGTCCAATTTCAGATATCCAGCAGATCAAACTGGCTTACTCATATCTAGACTCTGTAAAGTGAAATTATATACAGCTTTCCTGCACATTCATCTTTTTTAGAAGCACAGAAATGCATGTTTGCACAGCACGTGTATCTGTGTATATATACAAATACACATACTAAGAATAGTTAAAAATGAAAATAGCTAGCTCTGTGAAAATAAAGTTCCAAGAGAATGATCTAAAAAGATATAGACTTTGCAGAGTTAGCTTGAAAAAACAGGAAGCACCCTTCAAATGTACCTGACATAAGAGATGTAGGACATCCACTGAAGATAAGCAGGAATGGTATCAAAACTGACAAAGAAGCCTGAGAAGAGAAGAACTGGGATTGCTGTAACAGGACCAACAAATGTTGCCACCTTAAAAAACAAAACAAATATTTTTTTAAATTAACAAATCAAACTTTTATGAGAATCATATTGGCTAAAAAAACCCTGTTTTAGTGACATATGGTATGGACTACAAAAGCATAATGACTACAGTTCAGTTCCGGCTACCAATACATCATTCCCCAACCTTTGGCTATGCTGGCTGGAAACAATGGAATTGGAAATCCCAAGCCCTTTGGAGGACATCAGGTTGAGCCAGGCTCACCAAAGAAAGAGATACAGAAGATCACATAAAGCAGAAGAGACCTGAAGTGAGGTGGATGCTGCTCCAATCAGAAGTCCAAGGGACTGAGCCACAAGTGATGTCATGGTCCCCAAGGCTGCAAACAGGACAAATCGTAGAGCATCAGAGGGCTGGGCTGTCATCCAGTACACAATGCTGCAGTAAGCCACAGGAAACATAATCTGGAGTAGAGACATAACAGAATATGGTGCTCTGTTAAGTCAAAAGTAAAGGAAGGAGTTATGTCCCTATTTAATATCAAGAAACTAAAGTGAAAGCAAGAGGTGAGTCTTTGTCTTTATGAGCTGAATTATATTTTTAGTTCCTGTATCTATCAATTCACATGAGAAGTCAGATACTATAATACTTTTCTTACTTATCAGATGAGTCATGTACTGTCACAGTGATGGCGAACCTTTTCGGCACCAAGTGCCCAAACCAGAATGTGCATGTGTGTGCATATGCGCGTGCTGGAGTGCTGGAAACCCAAAGATCAGCTGGCCGGTGCACATGCCCGTTTTTTGGGCATTTTTGGCCATTTTCTGGGCTGTTTATAGACCATTTTCAGGCCATTTTCAGACCTTTTCAGGGCTGTTTTCAGGGAAATGGACTGAAAATAGCCCCAAAAAACAGCCAGAAAATGCCCTGGAAAACAGTCTGGAAAATGGCCCCGAAACAGCCTGGATTTTGGTCGTTTTCAGGCCATTTTCTGGCAGTCTGGTGCCCACAAAGACCAGCTGGTTGATGTGCATGTGCATGACGGAAACCAGAAGAGCAGCTGACAATGGCGTGTGTGCCCCCAGAGAGGGCTCTGCATCAGGGGTGGGTTCTACTTACTTTTACTACCAATTCGCAATGGGGCCGCATGCGCACTCTTTTGCGCAAGCGCAGAAGTATTTTGATGATGTTGGGGTCGGTGGACGGAGCCTCCTGCCAGTTTTACTACCAGTTCTATAGAACCGGTGTGAACCGGGGACAACTCACCACTGCTCTGCATGCCACCTGTGGCACGTGTGCCATAGGTTCGCCATCACGGTCCTATCAGGATTTTCCAGAGTTAGAGCTCTAGTTTATGAAATGGTTGGCACATACAGGTAGATGGGGATCACTGGAGCAACTTCAGAAGCAGATACCGGCCTTGTGAAAAAATACAGCTACTTTGATAATTTGAAGAGAGTGTTTTCTTTGCCCAGGCCCATAGAATGAAACATACTATTTTAAATGCTCATAAGACATAAGACCCTCCTAGAGGGTGAAGATACAGGAACCGAGGAAGGGGAGGTACTAGATGATCAAGGAGCAGGGGCGGGCAAGGCCGTGGTGGTCCAGGAGGAAGGGGGTGCTAAGGCTAGAACCTTGAGATCTAGAACCAAGAAATGATGAAGTGAGAGGAATATATTATTTTGTGCCTTTTATGATATCTCTTATTTTTGTAAATTTTAATATTACTCTGGATATTGAATTGATATTTTTATATAAATCCGGTTGCTAAATTTGTAATTTTAATAAGGGAAGATCTGCTGTATCTGAAAAAAAGTAATTATATATTATCTTTGTAAAAGGATAATGAAAATTCTACATATTGTAAGCGATAATATTGTTTATTTTTAACCAATAAAAACTTTTATAACAAAAAATAAATGCTCAGCACATGCCTAAAATTTTATTTATTTATTATTTATTTATTTAATTTATATGCAGCTCGTTTCTCTGATAAGGCAACTCTAGGCAGTTTACAGATTTAAGCTAATCACAACTGAAATATAGCTGGTTTATATTTCTCCTCAAAATTTGGCAGTGGAATACTGGAAACTGATTCCTGAGACCATCCATCACATTGTCATCACATGACGTATCACAACTTTTTCCCCTTCACTAAACAGGGGTGGGCGTGGCAAGCTCGTGATGTATCCAGCCCGCAGGCTGCGAGTTTGACATCCCTGCTCTACACTCTAATCTGTCCCCACCCAAGTTCTTGGGTGTTTTTGTAGATAGAGCTATCTTTCATTAACTAAGCCAAGCAAGAGTAGCTGGGTTGTGTGAAAATGGGGAGTTATCTGACAATACCCTCCAGTGGAAGAACTAGGAAACACATATGGAAAATAGGAAGGAATATTTTAATGATCAATTGATAATCCCAGGTTCAGAAACACATGCATTTCTTGGCGTAATTCTAAAATGCGATTTGGGCATCCCATTTTCCATTGTATAATAAAAAGAAAACATTTACAACTGGTTGTGTACCATATAGCATATATTTATGTACTATAAATGGATTTTTAGCAGTATTCATATTCCTGATAAAATGACATATTGCATTTTGCAAACCGCGTAAGAAAATTTTATTTGATTACTACTGTTATCTATCTTCCTGTCCTAAAATAATGATGAGGTGCAGAGAGATTTACCTGAAAAGGGACATCAGCCATAGTTTTAGCCAAGTAATAAGCCTTCAAACTGTACCAATAATTCAGATGTTCTCTAAGAAATACTCCCATCTCAAGAGGAACTATATAGACAAATAAAAATAGCACTTGAAATACATAAAATCAAAAGCAATTCTAGAAATTAATGCCATAAATGATAGTTTCCCATTCCATAGCAAGTAGGAGAAAAAGCTACTCAGATGCTGTCCTGAGTCTCTTATATTTTGTCTTGTCATACTTAGCCTCTCCTTCATTTAAAAATGCATGATTTGAATGTGCTTATTCATTAATATATTTTATAGAAAAGACATGTATCGGTTTTATTTTTATGAATATGTAATTCTGAAAAATGCAGATCTTCACAATTTGTTTTTTCAAAAGTGAATTGCACTGTTTTAGATATTTCAGGAACTTCTTTCCCTAATATATTATGCAGGAAAATTAAGTTTTGGGAGATTTTTTTTTAAATTTCCCAGTTTTTTTAACTGCCATATACTGAACCAATAACAACCTCTATTGAATTAGGCATAATTAACCACAAAATCTAAGTGTAAGCAGCTGGTTTCAAGCTTGGCTCTTGGAATAACTGCTGAGGAGGACATGATTCCTCCAGAGATATATAAGATCAATGATTCCTGGTGGGAACCCATCCTGACTAGATTCTTTCAAGAAATGGGTAAAAGATACTGTATGTTATACCTCCCCATTGGAAACAAATTATAATATACCTAATCTTTAAGAAGGGCAACTGGCAGGAACTTGCCAATTATCGTCCATTTAGTCCGCTATATATTTCTTCTAAGCTGTATACCAAACATCTTCTGAATAAATTAGATGTTTGGGGAGCACGGTTTCAAAAAGGACATAGCATGCTAGATTACTGTACCACTTTGAAGGTGATTGTTCAGAAATATACCAGTGGGTATACAAAACAACTCTATGTTGCTTTTACTGATCCCTCTGCCTCTGATTCCATTGACAGGTATTGATTATGGGAGAAACTAACTAGAGCAGATATCAATAATCACCTTCTTAAACTATTGATTGGATTACAGCTAGAATAAGTACAGGCCCACAAGGGGTCTTGCTGGACTCTATGTTATTGGAAAGAGGAGTTAGACAGGGCTATTTACTTGCTCCCTTCTTGTC
>WNWU01000016.1:35596317-35607353 GCA_012654045.1 Ptyas mucosa | reverse complement strand
GTTGCCTCCTGAAAAAAAACATCTTTGGGACAACAATGACCTGGATGACTGAGAATCTTTATAGACTTCTCCCTTCCTGTTTGACTTCTATATTAATGATATTACAATGGTCATGAAGTCACGGAGTATTTTCTCCCTTTTATTTAATGGATAGAAAATGCCACTATTAATGTATGCTGAGGACATGGCTCTAATTTCCCGTATTGAAACTGGCTTTAGCAGATTGCTGACCAACCTTGTTGTGAAAGGGAGAAAATGGAAGATAAATAATAAAACAAAGATAGTAGTTTTTGGGAAAAGTAAAAATGAACACAAATGGACAATTGATACTAGACATGAATCAGCAGCCTTAAAAGTTCCACAACCCACTTGACTACTGGAAGATTCTTTTCTTTTAAATAATAAGTCTTTAATAACATGATTGTACATTGTTAGTTGATCAAAGGGATTGTTTGATAAGCAAGCACAACTGCAGGTTTCCCATCCTCCACTTTGGAGCAGCTGTTGGCATTTTAAATAATCAAACCCTAAAATGAAAAGACAATTTCCCTCTTAGTTGCACAGATTTAGCAATGAAGGTCAGGATTAGGTTGGAAGACTAGATCTCTTTCAGCTGCTGAATTCACTTACCTTGTAGTAAAGAAAAAGGATTAGGATGAAAGGCTGCTAAAACCAAATTAGCTGATTAACCAGAGGGAAGGGGATAAATAACCCCAATAAATGGTCAGAGAGAGGGAAGAGTTTTAACTGGTAAACAAGCTTCCTTTTATTGTTCTCATATTTGTTGGTGAAAGAGTGCTAGCCAAAGTGATAGATTTAAGATATTTCTCCTGAATCTTGATTGGGAAACATCACTTGCTACTGATTATAAGGGTAGTCTTTAACATTCTACACCAGGGATGTCAAACTCACATCGTCACATTGTCATCACATGACGTATCACAACTTTTCCCCCTTCACTAAACAGGGGTGGGCGTGGCAAGCTCGTGATGTATCCAGCCCGCAGGCTGCGAGTTTGACATCCCTGCTCTACACTCTAATCTGTCCCCACCCAAGTTCTTGGGTGTTTTTGTAGATAGAGCTATCTTTCATTAACTAAGCCAAGCAAGAGTAGCTGGGTTGTGTGAAAATGGGGAGTTATCTGACAATACCCTCCAGTGGAAGAACTAGGAAACACATATGGAAAATAGGAAGGAATATTTTAATGATCAATTGATAATCCCAGGTTCAGAAACACATGCATGTTTCAGGTACCAATCACTTTTCTGAACTTACACCATGTTACAAAGGCTGCAAACACTGCCCAGCCTCACTGCTGAAAACCTGTAACACTCAGTTTGGGAACCACTGCAGTTTACACACATTTTTTCCTGCCAATTTATAGATTGGAGGAAAGTTGATGTATGGATGAACTATATGCTGTTTCCTGGAATCATCTGCCATATACTCCACAGAAAAGATACATTGGCTTGGGCAAATGCAATCAACTGCTGACCTTAATTCAAGAAAGCTGACTGGGAGACATTAGGACAGACAGTTATTCTTTCTCAGACCAACTCATCTCACAGGGTTATTGTTGTGGGGAAAATAGATGGCAGGAGTATTAGGCATCTTCACTGTCTTGACACATATATAAGGCAGAAAATGATGAAATGATGATAATATATGCACCTCTGTAAACTCTGTACAGCCTTTTTTCTATGAACCCAAAGTGCTGCTCAGTCCTCGTGTGTATATGCATGTATGCATAAAACAACTACATGGAGTTTTGTCAATATTACTGAAACCATCTAATAGATGGCTTATCAAAGTATTAGCATATTGGTAACCTTCCACCACTGGTGCCATATGAACAGTTAAAGTTTCTCTTGTGTTTCTCTGCCAATGAAAACAAAGACTATTTTTTCCCAAAGATTTTTGGGAATTGAAGTTCGGGATATTTGGGAAGCAACTGATTAAAGAAGCCTACTTGGCTGTGTGATACTGGTTACTCACATGTAAGCACCGTTGGCATGAGAGCAGCAAACATAAGAAACAACATGGAAAAAAAGAGGAAGCCAGAATTGCTCAGGACTTTCTTAGCTTCATTTCCAATCCCCAAATACAGCAAGCCTATCAGAAGTCCAATTCCAATGTGAGATGTTATCCGCAGATGTGTCAGGACCTGTTAGGAAGGAAAATTATCTTTGAGCTAAGACTATTTTTGACTTAGCAACTCCTATACAGCATGCTAATATCTACACATATGTATACACTCTTCATGACAAACAGGATGATGTCTCTGTATAGCATAGAAGTGAGAATGTAAATAATTTTCTAAAACAATGTATAATTTTTATTCTAATCTCGCCTAAGAGGCTTTTTATATGTAATGCTTCCAGTTAATGGTTCCAAGTTAGTAAAAAATTAAAGTACCTTCCTAAATTTTTCAGTGTGAAAAAAAGGAATAAGTTTGCAGTAACAATCAGATGTGAGACAAAAGTGAGGGACTGGTGGGACGACAAAAAAAGTAGAAAATATACTTGGGAAGATCATACAGGACTGGGCAAAGATTTTTGCTACAGTTCACTTTATAATTTTAATTCCATACATTTCCAGTATTTTGTACTCATTATGGTTGATAGGGATGCGCTAGAAGGGAGCAAAACTGAAGAGCTCTGCTAAGAGCATGGATGACGCTACAGAGATGGTAGGTCAAAACAGATAAAGGAAAAACCTCAGAGGCTTAAATACTAACAATGTGTTTAGTTATACATTATACGTTATACATCCATAAAAGCTTTATATTCATAGTTCCCTTTACATCTCCTGACTTTGAAACGTAATGATTAAACACTAAAAGAATCAACCTATCTTTCTTTTATTTTATGAACTTAATATCAGTAATATGGCTTCACAGATCAAAACTGATACTGGTAGTTTACAATGCACTTTTCTTTCTTATACTTAAAATCTGAACCTTACCGAATCCCTCATTATGGTGAGAAAAGTTCTTTTAAACAGAATGCAAAACTGAGTAAGACAGCTGGCTGAGAAGCTATGGCAGCCTTCCATAGATGAAGAATCCTGGTGCAAAAACACAAGTGGAAAAGAAATGTTTGGTTTGTATTGTTTCTCGAGTTTCAACACCGATATCAATGAACATAACTTTGATTCTACAAATTTGCTGTCTAGCATTTAAGTAAGCGTTATATTGAATCAAAATTTGGTTTGTTGCAGTTGGTTTCTATTGAAGGGCAAAATATTTTTTAAAAATGCTGGCTGGGTTACTTTTGGGACAGCTGAAATCATCCACTGATTTTAAGATATTTTAGCAGATAGACAATGTTGTAAAATAACAAAATGTATAGGCAAAATGCCAAAATAAGCCAGGAAAATAACCAAGTGCAGCCAGATTAGAGAAACATCCACAATCCTGGCACAAAATCAGGTCAGACTGGGCTAGACCTACATTTGTATCAGCTGACTTCTCAGAAGGCAAAAAAAAACCCCAATGTAAACCTACTGAATCTAACAAAAGCTCCCCCACTTCTGGGCTGCAGCAGTGATGTCTGACCTGGATTCAGCACACATGTCAAATAATTTAGCTCAGTGAAGCGTTGGCCATTAGAATATATGGCTTAATATCAGACTTGATTTTAATGGAACCTAAATTGAAATAATGTATGACAGGTCTGACTCAAATTTACAGTTTTAAGATAGAAAAAGATTTGTTGGATCAGATTTAAGATCTAGCCAACTAATCTTTAACTTTCTAAACAGAACTCAACCATTTGATTTGAATTTAAAACAGTTCTTTTCTGAGGTATAGCTCCTTCTCAACAACACTAAAGAGGAACACTAAACATAGCCTTTACCACTAACAACTAGTGATATATTTATCCATGCATGAGAAGTTCTTTCTTAGTCTTAGACTTGATTTCTGTTCTGTTCCAGGTGAGAAAGGTATTTCAAAGAAACACTGTAAATACTTTGAATAAAATACTTCCCAAGATATCAAATTTCAGCATATTATAATTTTACACTTAAAAATAACTCAGACATTTACATCGACTATAATCTTAATCTGTCACTTCCTTTTTGTTTTACCAGACTTGAATGGACAGAAAAAAACTGAAATTAAACTCAGTGTTACTAATTACAGGGATTGAATTTCAGACATAAATCTATTCTGGATGGACTGGAATTCCCACTTGAAGAACAGGTTGGCAGTCTATGGGTGCTTCTGGATCTAGCTTTCCTGCTGAACAACCACATGACATCTATGGCATGGAATTATTTTTACCATATTGACTGTTAAATCAATTGCACTTCTCTCTGGAGAAGAAAGACTTCAAATTAGTAACACATATCCTAGTTGTTGCAAAATTGGACTATTATAAATCATTCATTGTGAGGTCATCCTTGAAGATAGTTTTAAATTGCAGATGGGCCAGAATTTGGCACTATAATGTGGGGAGTTTATTTCTACAAAGCAAAAGTAACACTGGTTGCTGGTTGTTTTCTGAGCCCCGTTCAAAGTGCTCACATTGGCATATAAAACATTTGGGACAAAATTACTTGAGAAGCACCCCTGGATACTGGGGGTTTTATTGTGGAACTGCTGAGCCAGGTTCACTTTTTATTACAGTTTAGCAATAATTCAATAATAATGATAATACTCAATAAGTGGATAAAAATACCAAATCCAGTCTAAACATCTGCCTTGCTATGTGATGAACCAAAATAATAATACATTTATTAAACATATATGTCACCCAACTCCCAGCCAAAGAAAGCGCTTAAAACTAAAGAACTCAAAGAGCTACAGTAACTGACGTGATCTCCTTTACTTTGAATTACCTCCTCTGATGGTTTGTGCCATAAAAAAGGGTTAAGATCATTTTCTCCTCCAGAGTTTCTCTTGTAATCTGCATCACACATTCCCTCTTGCACAGCTCTTACAAGCCTGCTAGACTGATCTCCATATTCACCAGAGGCGACCTCCATCACTAAACAAGTAGAAAAAACTATTTAATCCTACTACATAGTAGAATAAAAGTGAGATACATGAAGCATTATTCCTAGCTGTCAGGTATGCATAAAATTGTGGAGTTTGCCAGCCACCAAGACAAAGTGCAGCAGCATCTACAGAACCTGTCATTTTCATCAGTATGCAAATAATGTATGGCAAGGTTGTGCCACAAATTCCAACTCTTTGGGCCATACATGGGACAGACTGCATTGTGAAGCTGTGACATGAGTGACATCAGAAAAGGCTCAGGGCTTGCATCATTATGCCCTGACTAACTCCCCTACATCAAAATGGCTATTGCCACTTTAAAGCATTTGACATGCATTTGAAAACAATGCTGTAACCACAAACTTTTAGACACACAGTTCATAATTTTAATTAAGACTAATATCCATTGGAATTTTAAAGATTGGAAACTTGAGTTCCAGCTTATGTGATAAAACTGTACTGTTTCAATACCTAAGGCAGCCACTTAAGCACAAACAGTATCTTGAAATTAGAAGCAATAGTTCGGATACATGGCAGCCATTGAAAATTAAGAAAAAAAACAGTAATAATTACAAAAGATCTAAGAATCAGATAAGGAATTAGGATTAGGGTTAGGCCGTATCAGTGGTGGGTTGCTACCAGTTCATCCTGGATTGGGAGAATCGGTAGCAGCGGTGGCGGGAGGCCTCGCCCACCCATCTGGATGCTTCTGTGCATGCGCAGAAGTGTCACACGCGCACATGAGCCCGCACGCACGAGCAAACCGGTAGCAAATTAAATTGAAACCCACTACTGTGCTGTATCCTCTGGAATGTATGCTTATTTCCAATATGAATATGAAATTATCTCCCAAATAAAGTCTGTCTTGAGCTTCTGTATTTTTAATCATAAAAGAGAAGGAAAACATTCATCAAATACAGCTCTGTTGTGTTTTACTTTCTCTTAGCTTTACTTCAAAGGGCTTTTTTCAATGAACTAGCTGTGGCAATTCTATCTACCACTAGAGGGTATAAGATATCAATAAATAGATACCATATAATTACTATGCATAGTATACACACAAAAACAGACACACTGCACACATAGAAATTCAGTATCTTGTGAAAGCTTGTGAAAGAAAGTTAGAACCTCCATCATTTTGCTCACCAAAATCTGCTGGATTGTGATATGTTGGACAATTTAAACCCAAATCTCTCAAATAAGGGACTAAATTTAATACTTTCCCACGGTAAATGCATTGCCCTTGGCTCAAGACATAGAGCTGAAATAAAGAAAAACAAGAAATGATGAAGAATATTCCTGTCTAGCTTCAGAATTATGATATGCAATCTTATTACAAAAATATTATCTAAGTTAAAGGAGAGACACTGACATAGTTAAATCTCCAGGATGTTAATATACTTACTAAGAAGAGCCAATAGGACAGTATATAATATCTCTTTCCAGGTTTAACTACTGAAAGATATTGCTTGCATTTTAATTTATTAATCTCTCTGCTCATATACATTAAAAACATATATTTTTCTCATGCCTAGCCTTGCTGTACAACATTTTTATATCAATATTTTTCTCAGGTGTAGTTTTAAATTAGCCCTAAACTTTAATAAACAAAATTATTTGTTACATATGTTAGCATGCACGCACACTAGGGCTAATTCAGATCTAATTTATAATCCCATTTTTCTCATCACAAATTTTCTAAGTACACAACCTCAATATTTTAAATTTCTCAACAATTTCCTAATTCCACTATATTATATTTTAATGGCTGACAAACTTCAATATGTTAAATAGTTTTTTTCTGATTACAAATGGATTACTAATTTTGATATGAATTGTTAAACTATACAAATTACTGGAAATCTACTCCAAAGATTTATTTTACCTCACAGATATGTTTTCCCTTTCTTCACAGAACTACATTCAGCCACCTTAATGAACAGTTATGATATGGCTGATCTATCTCAGTGAACAGATTTACTGAACAGCAGCTATTTTCATCAAGCAAAGCAGTCATTCTGCTCATTTGAAGAAAAACAGGATAGCCTTCACAGAAGCAGTTTGAAGAGACATTTCCTTAGACATCCAGCAAAATAAAGCATTATTAATTACATCTGCATAAATCTATTACATATCGTATGTGGAACGTAATAAAGTCCAAAGTCTGAGAAAGGTTGAGTGAGAGTTTAAAAGCTGCATGAGTGGAAATATGTGTGAATTTAGCAATGTCTCGTGTTTTATTCCTGTGCTAAACATTAGGACTGGTAGATCTTCAAGGCAGCACTTGATATCTGACCAAAGCAAACCTTTCAAACCTCCTCTCCCTTATGAAATTAAACATCCTCGCTTATATTCATCAAAATGATACGGTTACTTTCACTCAGCTGCTATGGTTCTGAGATCTGATGAGCAAAGCAGTTTGACCCTGCCTAGATTTTTGCATAGGCAGAATATTACCACATCAAAGTGCTGCAATGGAATTATGTGGGGAAAACCACCTTATTAAAGAAAATTACTTTAATATTTAGGAACGATCTGTATACTCCCAATAAATGCATTTACTACAATGTAAGCATTTTGAAGGAACAGCTGGCAAAGGATAACTTCTCTATAACACTCTGTTCTAACTAATTCCCAAAGAAATTCAACTGCATTGACTCATCATTTTCTGCAGGTGATGTATTACAGCTTTTCTCTGTGAATGATGGCTAAATATGATGCTAACAAAAGATCTTTTAATAATGAGGAAAGGCCTTTACAAGACCAGCATCCAAGTAGCTATGACACTGTGTGCACATATACATGTCTTTCAGCCCTATGATTCTACCTGATCGAAAAGTTCAAAGAGTTTGGCACTGGGCTGATGGATAGTGCAGATGATGGACCGGCCACCCTGGGCTAAAGCCTTCATCAGAGAGACAACTTGAAAGCAAGATGCACTGTCCAGGCCACTATGGAAAAAATGAAGAAAACACAGTTTGTCCACTTTGTTTTTTTAATACCCAGAACTGATCTTGGAATGAAGAGTTTGCATGAAAGTTCAGCAAGAGAATCCTACAAGTAATCTGTCAGTTTTGGAAGACAATTTTCCTTTTTGCTTCTTAACTGCAAACTTATATTTTATCCACATTTTAGCTTGTCTTTTACAAGGTTGCTAATATCATATTCTGTGCACCAAAATGTAGCCTTGAGTCCCTCATCTATCAGTGATGTTTATGCGTATTATATATTATTATGCTTATCAATAATAATAATAATAATAATAATAATAATAATAATAATAATATATGTGATACATTTTCACATATCTCAGCACATTCAATGTTGGAGTGTCATGAACCCTGAGCAAATTGACCTCTCATTTTGGGAGCTTTTGAGAGGGCTGGCATATATTCAATTAATCAGTTATTTGATAGGACAGTACTTTTGTCAAATAATACTTTCTGAATACAAATGAGATATTGGAAAAACAGAAAACTCACATGATTCATTTTGTAAAGCAAAAATTCTTAAATATAAACAATTGCAAAGCATGTAATTATTACAATGCTACTAGAAAGCTCTAGCCCACACTATACTCTGGATGTGTAGATATACTATCTTTGCTTATGCTAGTCCTTTTTTTAGAGGCGAAACGAAGTCTGGACTATAGCTACCCGGCATTTTTATTTCCTTTTTTTAAATATTTATTGGGTGCCCTGACAGCTTCTTGAAAATGTAGGAGGCTGCCCCTTTTGTTGCATAGTCATTTTTTCTATTTGAAAATAGGGAGATTGGCAAGTGACAAGAATATGTCCATGAACCTCCTGGTATTCTCAATGCCAAATAGTTTGTTGTTGTTGCGGCTGTTGTTATTATTCGAGTTATTAAAAAAAAAACAACCTTGGAACCAACTCATGAAGTCATGGTGATGGTGATCAATGAATATAGGCACATGCTGTATATTTTGTTTTTCTTATGGATTTCAAAGTAGTATACATAGCAGTAGGCAACTCTGGTTAAATGCAGGATTTCACAACTCACATACACTGCACTTAATGAAGAGATGTATTAACACAGTAATTCATACTGGCAGTTTATTTACCTGAAGGGAAGGCAAAATCCCCCCCCCCCCAAATAATCATTATAAGTGGATAGAGATGCAAACAATTGCAGAGTGTACTTTGAAATATATGGGTGCTTCTAAAAATTAGCCTAAGGACTAGCTGTTGCTTGGCAGGACCAGCTATCCTGTAAATTTAATCTTTTAAAAATGAAATCTAGTTTTTTTTTCTTTAATCATCCAACTACCTCTTCTCCTTACTTTCTCATTCTTTCTACTTTTTTACCTTTATTTCCTTTTTTTTTTGAAAAAAGTTTTTTGTTTTATTTCTTATAAATATATTGTAAATGTACATTCTCTTATCTATAATTAATCCCACATATACATATATTTTCTAAGGAAAAACAAATTATTTTTAATTATATTCAGGGTTGTTCTTTTTCCCCCTTTCTTTCCTGCTGTAGCTACTCTACTTTGTCCCATCTCCATCCTGTTTTCCCATTTTGTTTTTGACACCTACGAGGAAGTATCTGTTCCTCTGTATGAGAGTTATTTATGTTTGTTTGATTGAATGAATTCTAATATATAGAAATCCATGAATTTTATAACTCAAGTATCTTGTTTTACAGATAATTGAACAATATTAATGATTAATTAAATTTATAGGATTTTTTTTGTCTTAAGTATGTCAATTTGGTGTTTGATTTTAGCATCAAAATGTTTTTTTATTTGATTCTAGTTTACATGCACACATTTATTGGATTTATTTAGGCAAGTTTCCAGTATTGGTTTCATCTGGAGTTAACAATCCTAGGTTGACAAGGTGAGGAAGCTGAGCATTACACTAAATTTTTATCTGTGTTTTAGTGTATTTTTCTTATCCTCCCTTTGGAGGGAAAGAATATCTTAAATTCAGGATTATATTCAACTTGATATAATACATAAATGCACCAAGTGAATTTCCACAGTCAAAGGTCACTTTTTTCTTTAAAAAGATCTATTTAAAATTTTAAATTAAAACATCAAGATGATACTTTTAACTTTTTAATACTTTAGATACTAAAAATAATAAATGTTTAAAGCGTATTTGTAATAATTGCTAGCCTTTTACTCCAGAACACAAATTACCTGGTAGGTTCATCAAAAAACATAACTGGCGGGTTGTTCACCAATTCCAAAGCAATCGCAAGACGCTTTCTCTGCCCTCCGGAAAGGCTTCCAGTACGAGTACTGGCACACGACAGCAAACCCAAAGCTGTCAGGATCTCATTCACCTGTGAAGAGGAACAGCATAAGGGAAACTTTGGTAATAATTTCTGTAATCGTATTCATATCACAATAGTGATCTCTGAAACATAAATATCTGAAACTAGGGAAGTGTACAGGTAAATATTTTATAAAATTTCTAATATGCCAGCTCTGAAGTATTAGGAAGCACATTGTTTAATATTTATTTTAACATAATTCAACTGTTTGGAAGTTGCTAGTTCTAATTATTGTTCAGGTTGTAAAGAAACAAGACTAAATAGTCATTTTGGATGAAAACTATGATCCTATTCAGTTTGGCAGTTCGAATCCCTGATATAGGTCTCTTGCATGAGCAGGGGGTTGGACTAGATGACCTCCAAGGTGCCTTCCAGCTCTGTTATTGTTACCTATTATCCATGTATTATACAGTCTGCTAAGGATCCATTTTATCATTTACTAGAGGTCCCGTTCTCATTTCTCATTTAAAAATCAAATTAAAGATTGGGGCTACCAAATTTGGACTGCAAAAATGGATATCAGAATTGCCGCAAAGCGCCTTTGTATCTCTTTACTTCCATCTTTATCGGCTCAGATATAGCAGACCTATGAAAGAGGAATCCCTTGCACCCCAATTAGAATGTTCTGAATCACTGGCACTTAAGTTTTAGGTAGATACCAGCCTTTCTCAGGAAGTCATTGTCTGTCTGTCTGTCTGTCTGTCTGTCTGTCTGTCTGTCTGTCTGT
>WNWU01000016.1:35583589-35596307 GCA_012654045.1 Ptyas mucosa | reverse complement strand
TGTCTGTCTGTCTGTCTGTCTGTCTGTCTGTCTGTCTGTCTGTCTGTCTGTCTGTCTATCTATCTATCTATCTATCTATCTATCTAGTAGTGAACATTGTATTTTTAGTCCATGCACATTTTCCACAAATATCCATTTGATTTCTTTCTAAGTAAATATGTCTAGGTCTTCAGCTTTCACTGAAACAATTCTAGATGTACGAAATGTTCCATGCTATATCCCATCTTTTTCCTGGGACTTCAAGGAAGCATACAGGCAGATCTCTCCTAATTTTATCACATAACAACCACCCTATTAAAATAGTAAGTTGGGCTGAAAGACAGCGATAGCCTAAAGTTGCCCACTGAGTTTGATAAATGAATAGACTTTGAATCTCCTGATCTAATATCACTATATCAGACGGGCTCTCAGGTCAAAAGCATCTTTTATCACCAGCTCAAACCCTAAGTTACTGATCCAGCTAAGAACTCAAATTTCATGTTCAACGAAGCGTTCCTATTGTTGCACAAATTCTTCTATATCTATATTTTCCATATTTCTTCCATTCAGTCTTTTCAATCTACTGATTTTAATTACATAAATTATTTGCAAACTGGATATTCTTTGCATTCAACATATCATAAAACTGATCAAAAAAGAGAGAAAATATTCTATAAAACCTTCTAAATATACTAGTTTTACATATAAAAATAATATTCAGATATAAAAAGTATACTGTGATTTCTTCTAAAAGAAAATAAGTACCACATTTTAAGTCAGAATAAAGTAATATACATACCATTTCTCTCCTGCCTTCATCTTTTTCTTGAAGTTTTAGGTGGGCAGACACCTGAAATAGTAGAATATTATACTTATTAAGTCAATTTATTTGGGGGAAGGATGTCAGCCACGCAAAATACTTACCCAATTCCTATAATACAGTATAGGTTTTTTGAAACTAATGTGGGCTGCTTATTTAAAATACATATCAGTAGCTATTATTGTATAGAAGCCAGGAAATAAATCCTTAAGAGGTGAAATTTTATTAATAATTTCAATTAGGATAAATATTTGTTAGAGTAATGTGAGAAGCTTGCAGGTTGTCAGATCTGCCATTGCATCACTTCAGTCCTGCTTTACTTCAGTGGCATCCTGCCATAAAAGGGGGAAGGGAGTAGTAAGCAGATATGGGGAGGGAGGATGACAGGATGACAGGATGACAGGAACCAGAGATGCCAGCCCGGAACAGAGCCTGGCAGATCCAAGGACACAAGCATGAGAGCAGAATGTGAACACCCACCAAAGAGGTGCCAAACTTTAGGACTGTTACCAAAACACCCAGTTTGAATGCCATTGGACACTGATGAAAGGACCAAGGGGGGAGGACCCAGGAGACGGGGAAAGCACCAGGTTTACATGGGAATATTCAGATCTGGCTTTGCTTATACTGTAACATCTCTTGGCTTTATTAAAAGTATACATTTCTCTACAAATGGAGTTGAGGGTCTTTCTTTCTTAAATGCCCAAGCTGGCCTGACACAGGTATTCGTGAAGAAAAAAAAATTCCACCTTTAATTGAACCATCTCTTCAAGAAACTACCTGGAAACATTTGATGAGAAAATTATACTTTTATTATAATAATTCTTAGAAAAATAATATTTTCCAAAGCTGTGAATGCATTTATGCATACTAACCCCCCCCCCCAATATTTGATTTGATTCTGTTGCAGTTCAAGAGAGCTCAAAAAGACCAGATTTTAATTTCAAATTGAATGCTTGCTTAGAAAGGACATACTTGATCAACAATAAAGAGTCAAGTAGCGTCCTGGTGGCACAGTGGACTAATTCACTGTTATTAAGATCAGCTGCTTGCAATTACTGCAAGTTCAAATCCCACCAGGCTCAAGGTTGACTCAGCCTTCCATCCTTTCTAAAGTAGGTGAAATGAGGACCCAGATTGTGGGGGCAATAAGCTGACTTTGTATAAATATACAAAAGAATGAAGGCTATTGCTTAACACACTGTAAGCCGCCCTGAGTCTCCGGAGAAGGGCGGCATATAAATAAAAAAAAATTTTTTTTTTAAAGTAATTTTGATTATATCTAAGATTCTCAGCATGATAGAAAAAATGACAAAGAATTGGAAATACACATATGAATAGAATATCATGAAAACTGGCTGGCTGAAAAGTACTCCAAGGTCACTCCCCCCCACCCCCCAGCTTTTAATGAATCCATTGACAGGCAGTTCTATTCTGCAGTTCCTGCAAAATTGAAACACCACAACAATTTACTGAACAGTCTGGCTGGAACATCCTGGGATGCTGATGCTAATACTCTACGAACAACAGCTTGGTTTATTTCACAGGTGAATATTGTGCCCGTGTGTGGCTTAATAGCACCAATGGTTGATGTCCAAATCTGCCAGACAATGTGTATCATCTCTGGCACATTGCATTCCACTCCTGTGCACAAGTTACCAATACTTAGCAATGTCATACTGTCCCACATTAGGAGACAATAAGCTCTCAATCAGCTATGGTCAAGGATACTGAACAACAAGGCCCTCCCTATTCACCAGGACAATACATAGCCCATCATGAAACTGAAATCCCGCAGGCCAGTGGTGGGATTCAATTTTTTTTACTACCAGTTCTGTGGCCGTGGCTTGGTGGGTGTAGCATGGTGGGCGCGGCAGGGGAAGGATACTGTAAAATCTCCATTCCCACGCTACTCCAGGGGAAGATTACTGCAAAATCCCCATTTCCTCCTGATCAGCTGGGACTCAGGAGGCAGAGTATAGATGGGGGCGGGGCCAGTCAGAGGTGGTATTTACCAGTTCTCCAAACTACTCAAAATTTCCACTACTGGTTCTCCAGAACTGGTCAGAACCTGCTGACTACCACCTCTGTCGCAGGCCAGCTACTCACTTAACATCAACCCAGTTTAACCGAGAGAAAGAACTGATCCAAGGTACCTTCTTGTGTGGCCTGATCATTAGTGATCCCTCTACCAAACCATCTGGTTTTGACCTGACTTGTTTTGTTCGGTCAAAATTGTACAGAATTAGGTATGATACTGGAAGAAGTGCCTCTGCCCTGAATCAGAGGGGATGGAAAGATTCCCCTTGTCGTGATTGTGGTGCTGATATTCAAACTATTAAACATATTTTGCAAGATTGCCCATGATGTGCGTTGTCTGGTTCCCTAGAAGATTTGCATGAGGCAATGCCAGAGACGATTGCACGCCGGAAACTGGAGGCTCAGCGCATGCACGCCGGGAACTGCTCTTCCAATTTCCAGCGTTCCCCTGCGTGTGCACTGGGGAGCTGCTCTTCCAGTTTCTGGTGCTCCCACACCCATGTGCTCCCGTTTCAGCACTCGGTGCCGAAAAGGTTCGCTAACACTGGTATATAGCTTACCATTTTCTCTCTTTCGCCCTTCCCCCCTCTCTCTTTCTTTGGAAATTTACCCAATTGTTGGGCAAAGCATACAATCTGTCCATTAGTTCTTCAGCAAGGCAGATTTAATGCAAGATTTTCCTTCCTGTGAATTGGGACAGGAATTATATTGTCCGTAATTCCTCTTAATCCTGTTCACAAATGCATCTTATTTCTTTTCATGTTCTTTGATGCACAATAATTACTGCATGATCCAGGAAGAAGATAATTCAGAAAAAAGACAACTGTATGTTGTATAGATGTGGTTTCTATTATTAATAACCATACCATCATAGCTTCCTGGACAGTAAGATGTGGAAGCAGCATATCATCTTGCATAATGTAACAAGACACTTTGCGGAAAGAACGCAAATCACGATGTTGCCCATTGATGAGAATTTCTCCTTTCATCCCAGTCTCCCTGAAAGCAAGAGAAGAAACAGCCTATTTTTTTTTTCATGCCTTTAGATCAGATTAAACAGGCAAGCCTACACATTCAGGTTTTTCACAGTACAGGAGTCAGTTCTTTTTTAGCATAAGCAAGTAAGTAAGTACCGTGTTTTTAAGACATTGGTCATAAAAAGATGCAGGTGTTTGTACATTTACTGACCTGTATCCTGCCAGAAGATTCATAAGTGTTGACTTCCCAGCTCCAGAAGGACCCATAATTGCCACCAGCTCCCCACTACTAAACTTTCCAGAAATCCCTTTCAGCAAAGTCTTGAAACCTATAAAAATGGGAGGGAGAGAGAGAGAGAGAGTTAAAATTTAGAAAACATATTTTTCTAAAATAGATAGGCATCTTGTTACAGCCATTGACCAGCTCAAAACCAAATCAAACAAACAAACAAATAAAAAACAGAGTAAGAAAGCAAGTAAAAGACCACAGTGAAACCCACTAATTACAAAGGTGGTGTGGTCAATATGTCATCCACTTTACAAAACTTAGCTACTTTAATAGAAATAAAATCTTAAATAATGAGAGAAAGGCAGTTAAATATTATTGTGTGATGGAACCACAATTGATAGCAAGTTATTAAAGTCATTAAGGATTAAGCTAATTGTTGTGCACTTATCTATTACTGCAGTGAATAACACAATGAATAAATACTTTTCATTTGTCTAAAAAAAAAGAAATAAAATCTTAACCATGTAAAGATAAATAAAATGAAATTGGTCAGACATTAGCAACTGTAAATAATATTGGTTATAATTTTTCTTGGCTAATATAGATATAGACAGATACAGAGATATATACGGCATTTTTATTGTTCTTGTGCTTGGTTTTAATTTGGTTTTATGATTATTTGCCACCCAGAGCCACTTCTGTGAGAGAAAGGCTGTAGAATTTGAGTGAGTGAGTAAATGAGTGAATGAATGAATGAATAAATGAATGAATGAATGAATCTGATCAAGATATCCTGGAAATCTGACTACCTGGGTGTCATTAACTGCAACCAGGCATTTTTGTAGTGGCTTTGGGAACTCCTTTACCACCGTGATAAGTTTTTGTGCATATTTTTAAAAATATTTTTCTATGATTTTATAATATGTTTGTATCAGCTCTAGACCTGGTTAAAACAATCTTTCACTTCTTACAGAAAAAGCTTTTCATTATAGGCCTAAATATTATGATGGTCTGGGTTGATAGGAAAGTTGCTGTTATAAAACCATACTGAAGATAACTCCATCTGTTATTTGTTTTCTAATTCCAGCGTAGTCCCACGCCCGACAACTGAACAACTGAGCTTATGTAGATCCAGCTCAGCTCCATTTCAGCAAAATATCCAGCAGCTCTCCCTTATAGCAAATGCTAAGGTTTTCTCAAAACAAAACCCAATCCAACTCAACTCAGCAAAGCAAAACAAATCCACCCCATAAGATTCTGGGATAAGGATAGAGAGTTGATCACTGATTGGAACAGCATTTTTGCATTCTTGTATTGACCAGCTGGAAAAGCTCATGAGTTTTTTCCACGGTTTCAAATCAGTGACAGTAAGGACACTTATGGGTCAGTTTTAAAATTGTTTGGAGTTTGGCCCTGGAAAATGATGACAATTCTTTACATTTTCCTGGTTTCTCTAGAAGAAAAGTCCCATTAACCTAGATTCCCTTAATATTTTCCTCTCCCAATACCAACTGTATGCATTCAATTCATTTCAGATTTGCCCTGGAGCATTCATCAAGATACACAACTTGAACACATTTGGGAGATGTATCAGATGGTGGGAGGGAAGGCTGGAGCCAGCAATGTCCATATTGCTCGAGAAGGATATAATTGCATGCAGCTAGTAATTTTTGTGGATAAAAAATTACTATTTGATTAGCTAGTATTTTTTCTTTAAGAGCTCTCTTAATAATAATATTTATGCCCCTTTGTCTATCTGCCTTTTAGTAATTAAAATACATTATTAGATGATAGAACCATGCATTATATCTTGATTCTTGCTTATCTTACAAAAGCCAGGTATTATGACATTTTTCTTATATTTCTTCTTTTATCTTTTTTGTTTTTATTCCCTTTTTCCTGATTTGTATTTAATGAAGACTGGGAGATCTTAAATGTAAATGTAATTTGATTGAAAAATGTAAAAGGAGGAGGATATGGAATAAATGAGAAAATTTATTTCTGGTAAACATGTTTTTGCATTATCCGTTTTGTACTACAACAGTAATAGAGTAAGTTCCTCAAGAACTATGGTCTATCATGAAGGAAGCAAAATATTGAGATGAAGAAGATAGAAGGGACTGGAAGAATGAGATGAAAACCAAATTTTGTATATGTTCCCTACCTGAAGATTAGGAAATTTCTAAAATAATTAACAGATATTTTAGAAAGCAGGATGGCATTTAGCAGAGAGGATGCTGTGACAGAATTATTTTCTTTTTCATTGTTTTGCTCCATTACATTTTCTCTGCCTCTTAATCACAAAGCAAGGTTAGCTGACCAGGCTAAAAAGAAACACCAGCCTGTTGGCTAACAACTGCAAAAGGAGTAATCTGCCAGATTCTTAGACAGACTTAGTGCCTGTTTTCCTTATTTCTTTCAGCAATCAAAATTGTTTAGGAGGTGCAAAACATATGCCTATAAATATTTCTACTACCACAAAGATATTAACTTTAACACCAACAAACTTACTTGGATTATGATTATTTAGAAGCTTCCTTGATAATTTCAGCAAAGGCTGCATTTTAATTTGGTGAATAGATTCATGTAATGAATACAATAAGGTACTGTCTCTAGATCTTGAATAGGCATAAAGGCAGATATATTTAGGATTGTGTATGGGTGCATATAAAATAATATTTCTTTGTATAACCTTTGTAATTTATTCAGGACATCTAGGTGTTCCATTTTATACACATCAACTGCTTTGTTACTACCCATAACTGAAAACTTATATTTTGGTTCTATTTTCATGTGTAGGAAGTTAGCACCCACCCCTTTCCTAGAAGAATGAAATATTTTGGGAAATATTAAAAAGGCAGAATATTATATTTCCCTGGTTGAGAAATGGAGAAACATGTTTTAGAGACAAAGCAGCTCCCACCTTCCTGCCCCACCCTTTGTCAATGGGCCAGAGGCAGAAACCCAATCTTTGTCAATGGACCATCATCTGCAACACAATAGGACCCATCTAGCAACAGAAACTCACCACATGGCACCTGGGAAGTTTACATCAGCCAGCAAGGCTAGCTAAGACCCCCACCCTCTGGGAGTCTGACAACCAATCAGGATACTCTTTCGTGGCCCCAGGAAGTTCAAAGCCAGAGAGAGCATAAACCCCGGGGACTCGCTGTATCTCGCCCTTTTCTGTTCAGGAACTCAAACCATGTGATCCTGTCCACCATTAAACCATTTTTCCAAGCAGTCTCTATGTTTCCAGTGTCTTTTTCCCCACTTGGAGCTGAACCCAGGAGGATATTTCTTCCTACACATGGATCTCTTACAATTCAGGGCTAATTGCACAGGCTTCCAAGCAGTGGGGACAATAAACCCTATGGCCTATATACTTACATCTGATGTCAGGGCACAAATAAAGGTCAGATTTGTATTGGGGCATTACTATGTACAGGCTGTCATTAATGAGGACTAGAACGCTTATTCAGAAGACCCTACCAATCTTTAACAGCATACTGAAATGTCTCATAGTCAGTCTACCATAGTTCCATGGTGAGTTTAAAGTTTATAAACAACTGCTGTTTTCCCAAAATAAAAACAAATTCCTACGTTGGAATTTCAGATCACAGATCAATTTCTGTTGAATTCTTTTTAAAACTGAATTCTCTATGGTAGCAAAATATATACGTCAAATATAAAAGCAGAAACAAGGAATGATTTCAATACAGCTTCCAAACCTCAAATACAGGTAGTCCTTGATTTACAACAGTTTGTTTGATGACTGTTCAAAATTACAACGGCAGTGAAAAAAGTCAGTTATGAATATTTTTCACGCTTACAATTGTTGCAGCATCCCCATGGTCATATGACAAGCAAAGTCAATGGGAAGCCAGATTCACTTAATAACCTTGTTATTAATTTAATAACTGCAGTGATTCACTTAACAACTGTGGTCAAAAAAATTGTAAAATGGGGCAAAGTTCACTTAACAAATGTCTCACTTAACAACAGAAATTTTGGGCTCAATTGAGATCATAAGTCGAGGGCTACTTATAAAAGAGAAAAAACTAAACCTGCCCTTCGGCTTCCCAATCCCATCCAAGGCAACCTTCCAAAGTTTGTTCACCTTTATTTTGCCTACTTTGTGAATAGGATTATCTTTGAATCAGTCCAAATCACATTTTAAAGAATCTGCTCTCAGTTCCACAAACTATCCCCAGTGTCTATTGATGATTTGAAGCATATACATATAAGAGGCAGAGCTCCGATACGAATTCTGAGTTAGAATGTTTGGACAAGATTTTATCCCTGCAGTACCAACAGCATGATCTCTTAGGGCTCCTTTTCTCAGCCAGTGACTGGACAAACCTTCAGCAAAGTTTATTCTTTGGGTTTCTCTATCTTCATTATTCATTAGCATTATAATGGATAAACTGCAAACATTTTACACCAATCTCATGAGCTATACTTAATGCCTTACTTATAGCAGATCCATTCATAAGGGATTCTTAAAAGATTCCTAAAACAGAATGGATCTGTTCTGGATTAAGTAGACATAAAAATAAATAAAATAAAACATGCCTTTTGCTTCTCTTTCTGTATCTCTCTTCACTTCTTATATTTGATATAAAGATTTGGAAAAATGCTTTATCTGCCTGTTGTTTTTCTTATGTTTGCCTTTTTTCATGAAGGCTGCCTAGTTTTCAGTCACTTCTTAATTACAAAGAGTCAACAAATATGCTACCCTTTACATTGCTAAGTATCTAAGGGGAGGGGGGGGGCTATTCATTTCAGAATGAAAACAGTTCTCCTAGTACTTGTTCAACCCAAGTTATGTTTGGATTGCTCTTCAACAAGGCTATGTTAAGCTTGTGGATACAGGCCAAGAGCCTTTCCCCCAAAGGACTGGAGCAACTACAACCTCCAGGAAGTACCATGTGGCTGCTCCAAGGCTTTCCCAGGATCTTACTATACACACCCACATGCACTATGGCTTGGTTTGGCCTCAGTACAAGTCTTGGCTCCGCAAATGCAAGCAGGGAAAACCTCAGCACATTTTTATTTTTATAGATATTCTTTGTGTACTTCCAAATAATTTTCAAAGTGTAGCTGAAATGATTTTGGGAGCCCTTATAGCATATGAACAAGAAGCCCCCATTTGTCCTTATAAATACATTATTTCATCTGGTGGGATTGCAGAGCTGGTTTAACAGTATGAAGCATCTTATACCATGCTGCTGTATTAAGCTTCCGAATCATTCCTCGTAATGTACCATACAAGTATATTTGCATTTCCATTTTAAAAGGAGAGGGTATAAAAAACTTATCAAATTGGATTTTCTTAAGTAGTACTGCAGGCCAAGGGATTTAAAATCCTATGACATAGGTTATCCCTCTGGAAATGGGTGAAAGGTCTAATGAAAGTCTACCATGCAAGTTGACTAGTTAATACCAATGCTGCTCTTTGTAATCTAAAATACTCAGACACTAATAGCAATAGCATTTAGACTTATATACCACTTCATAGTGCTTTATAGCATTCTCTAAGCAGTTTACAGAGTCAGTATATTGTCCCCAACAATCTGGATCATCAGTTTACTGACTACAGAAGGCTGGACATCTGAGTCAGCATTGAGCTGGTCAGGATCTAACTCCTGGCAGTGGGCAGAATTAGCCTACAATGCTGCATTCTAAGCACTGTGCCACCATGGGTCGCGTGCTGTCATCCTCTGCAGCATTTATTAGTAAACATATATTTCAAATAACTGGACTCTTTGCTATAACAAGCTGAATATTCATTGGAATGTGTTGACCCATACATTTTATATTGGCATCACAAGTATATTTGGCCATATCTGATCCTTTCAGATCTTTGTTTTTGTTTTTTATTTGATTTATATGCCGCCATTCTCTGGAGACTCAGGGCGGCTTACAATGCGTTAAGTGTTGCTTGCCATGGATTTATCAAGAATCAAAGAGTTTAGAAATGGCTGAGGATTCCACTAAAGAACCATTGCCTGAGAAAATAACCTACATTAGTACAGGAAAAAACTCACATAAGGGCCATATGAAACCTGAAAAAAAAATACTGAAGTCTTTTCTCCATGGTACCATTAGTACCATCAGTAACACCTTTACCTAATTTGCTGGCTGGGAATTCTGGTAGCTAGACTCCAAACATACCTAGAAGACATCAGGTTAGAGTAAATTGCAATATCAATATCATTCTGTATATTGCAGAATTAATTGCAATTAATAAGTGGAACAACTTGCCTGCAGAAGTTGTGAATGCCCCAACACTGGAAATTTTTAAGAAGATGTTGGATAACCATTTGTCTGAAGTGGTGTAGGGTTTCCTGCCTGGGCAGGGGGTTGGACTAGAAGACCTCCAAGGTCCTTTCCAACTCTGTTATTCTATTCTATTCTATTCTATTCTATTCTATTCTATTCTATTCTATTCTATTCTATTCTATTCTATTCTATTCTATTCTATTCTATTGAACAGATAAGAGAAAAACTGCCATTTTGATTATTTGCTATCTACTTGTACAGCTGACAAAGACAAAGAGCTATATATAAAACATATCTACCATTAATCCGTGTACAAAGTACCAGATGCTTCCCAAATATTTCTTAAACGTATGATTGTCTCTTGTGCTAAGTTGCCAACACAGGTAATAAGTGATATGTCATGATATCTCTGAGAAAAGAAAATATACAGCCATTTCAAAACAGAAGTTAAAGTGCAGTCACTATAAATAAAGTTTATGGCAAAGCACCATTATTTCACAAAAAAGATTTGTATTGTGCCAAGCCAGTTATTCAGTGCTAAATGTTAGTCATGGGTGCAGTCATACAAGACAAATTGGAAGACATAGCAATATCTTCAACACCTGCTAAGCTAAGAAACTATATGGCTGAAGAGGTAGATCCCATATAAAAAGAATGAAGGACTTCCTTCGTAAGTCTTATATTGATCTAACTAACCAGTTTCAACCTCAGTGAGCCAATTTACAATTGATTAGCTAAACTCACAACTAAAAAAATACTGTCATCCTCTGCAGCATTTATTAGTGAACATATATTTCAAATTCTCACTTTTCATGCTGTCAAAAATTGCATTTTTAAGCACACCTTGTATGTCAACCAGCCTTTGAAGACATGGCCTCCAAAAATCAAAGAATTAATGTCTCCAGGGGAAAAAAAATCCCACAAACACATCAAAATTAGTTTAGGTATAAAATAAAATCTTAATTTAATTTAATTATCTAATCTAGACTACAACTGCTACAAAATTGTAGTGATAAGACAGAAAATTAGAGTAAGATTGTAAACACTGGTTCTTAAAGTCTTGATTACTATAATCCACATTATGACAAAATGGAATTTTAGAGAGTAAAACAGAAGTTATAGACAGAAAGTTGAAACAGAAGTAGATAATCTGGCTCCACTGGAACTGAGAGAGAAGGAATTTTGTTTAAAGACCTAGAGCAATCCCAGAGGGATGAAGATATTAGAAAAAGGATTATTAAAGTCTTGGCAATTATTTGGATGGGAAAGAGGATGATATAGAGGCAGAAACTGCAAGAAACACCTCAAGGGAAGTTTTGGTGTACTTTGTCAGAAATAAAACAAGCTTTTGAATTTTGTAGCAGCATTTTAATACAAGATTGAATAGTGATAATACATATATAACTGTCCCTAAAAATACCGTACCTATCAGAATTTTATGTAAGAGAAAAGAGGGTTTTTTTTAATTGAAATATTAAAGCAGAAGATCCCATTTCAATTGGACAAACAGTTTTTGACTGTCAAACTCATTATCTATTGCAAGGCTCTGCTTATTTTTTACCATCAGTACCATCAGTAACACTTCCACCTAATTTGCTGGTTGAGAATTCTGGTAACTCCAAACATACCTTGAAGGCATCAGGTTAAAGTAAAATGCAATATCAATATCATTCTGTATAGTGAACGGATAAGAGAAAAACTGCCATTTTGATTAGTTGTTCCAAGAGACAGGAGCACCCACAGAGAATGCCCACTTCCATATCTTCGGCAGGAGTTTTCTGGTCAGATAGTTGGTCAGATAGAATCTATCTACGAAAGGTAGCCTCACAAATACTGTATATACCGGTAAATCAAGCTTGACTTTATTTCCTTGTTTAGCTATAAATCATGTTGTTATACTGCTATCTGATATATCATTTAATCCATGTGTCAGAAACATGAAAATAATCTTCTAAATCACGTGGAATGCAACAAAGATAATTAAAGGCCAGGAGACTAAAACATATGAAGAATTGTAGGATTTGGGTTTGGCTACTCTAGAGAAAAGAAGGACTAGGGGTGACATGATATCAGTATTCCAGTATTTGTGGGGCTGCCACAAAGAAGGGGTCAACTTATTTTTCAAAGCACCACAGAAAGAAACAATCAAGGAGAGAGGCAACCTGCAATTAAGGAGAAACTTCCTAAGAGTGAGAACAATTAACCAGTGAAATGGCTTGCCTTCAGAAGTTGTGGGTGCTTCATCATTGGAGTTTTTAAGAAGAGACTGGACAGCCATTTGTCTGAAATGGTATAGGCTCTCCTGCTTGAGCAGGAGATGGACTAGAAGACCACCAAGTACATTCTATTCTATTCTATTCTATTCTATTCTATTCTATTCTATTCTAT
>WNWU01000016.1:35545825-35583579 GCA_012654045.1 Ptyas mucosa | reverse complement strand
TCTATTCTATTCTATTCTATTCTATTCTATTCTATTCTATTCTATTCCATTCCATTCCATTCCATTCCATTCCATTCCATTCCATTCCATTCCATTCCATTCCATTCCATTCCATTCCATTCCATTCTCATTGCTATTTTCTAGTCCCATGGACTCTCACAGTATTTAAAACAACTTGTTAAGCATCATTCCTGGATCTTGATCATGAGGCTCTGTTCTCAGTTACTCACGACCTCATGACCTCTCATATGGATTACTGCAATGTGCTTTAGATGGGCCTGCTCTGGAAGAGCATTTGGAAGATTCAGCTGCTGCAGAATGCAGCTGCATGGGTAGTAATAAATGTCAGATATTCAATACATATAATACCACTGCTTTGTGAGCTGCATTGGTTGCCAGTGTCTTTCCAGATGCAATTCAAGGTGGGGCCAGGTTCCCTTAAAGACCATTTTCTTCCAGTTGTTTCTACCCATCCAACTCATGCAGGCAGGCTGGAATTTGGGTCCCTTTAGCCATGGAATGTCAGCTTGCAGGAATCAGGAGACATATTCTCCCTTTAGATATCTGGATGATCCTGAAACTGTTGACATTTCTCAGGACTTTGAATCTTGGTTATATGCCTGGGCCTAGAGCTCCAACTGTGTTAAGAGCTCCATTTCCTGGCTGTATTAAGATCCATATTATCATTTTTACTTAGTATCATAAATATTTATTTTGTACTGTTTTGTTTTTATGGTTTGAAAAGAGTCATTTGTTGAGATGGGCAGCTATAAAAATTAAACAAACAAACAAACAAACAAACAAACAAAATGCCTCTTCATAATTCAAAATCTATTCAGTTCCATGAGAAACTAAGAATGAAAAAAAATTCTCTCCAACGCAGCCAATTTTCTATCCCTAAAGCTTAATCTCTTGATCAGAGGTTTTGGAAAACATTTTGTTGCTATTTTTAACTTATAGATTCTATGGCCTGAAAAAGTTTGAAAGCCCCTGCTCTAATACATCTAACTGATTATAGCATAATTTTATTTATTTGTTTGTTTGTTTATATCCTGTCTTTATTATTTTTACGAATAACTCAAGGTGGCAAACGTATCCAAAATAATAACTATTGGCAGCAGTAATTGTCAACAGTTTCATTCATCAACCTTTTCTGACTCATTTTCTCCATGGCAATCTGTCTGTAACCTGTCCTTCAGGTATTCCAGTGGTGCGGACACAGAGTATCAGAACAGATTGTCAAGCACGATGTTTGTAAGCATATAGGACAAATGCTGCCATTTCCAGAAGTTAGTTTGAATTCATAAAAAACAATCAGGGCTAATAATCTTATTTTTTCACAGCAGATAAATGCTGAGGTAACATAGCAGGTTGAGAAAATGAAGTGGCTATAATATTCCTTGATGTCAAGAAAGCATCTGTCAAAGTCTTCAGTGCTAGCCTACTTGAAAAGTAGGATAAAGTGCAATCTGGTAGACTTGCAAACGGTCAAACATGTTAGAACCTGCTTCTCAATAGTAGGCACTAGGATTATGTGAGAAAGATTAAGGCAAATGCAAATAGGTATATAGCACTGTTGCAGCTCAGAACAGAGTGAGTCTTTTAAATAGGTCAATGAATAATAATAACCCTGTAGACACCAGACTACATGCAAGTGTTTCTGGGACGTCTTCCATGAGGCAATCTTTCTGCCATCCACCTGAAGAAGTTATACTTTGCTCAGAAATCACTATTTGCCCATTTGCTTTTTTACCAGATAAAGGGAGAAACAATAATGCTTGCATGATTCATGATTTTAATATTTTGAGTGACTGACAATTTATACAAATATTACGGACTCCCCTCCCCCCAAATTCAATTGAGTAGAATCTAGAAGGATAAAGGGTTGTTGTTTTTTCAGAGTATCATAAGTATCTACTTATGGATTGTCAGATACATAAACATATACTTAAGAAGGAAGCAATATGGAAATACATGTGCACAAAATAAACATGGGGTGGGAGAGAGGCACATTTACATCATGTTTACATATAACGCCTTATATTAAGATAAAATATCCAATTAAAAACTATTTCAACTTTAAAATTGAACAACTGTACAGGTAATCCTCGATTTACAACTGTTCATTTAGTGACCATTCAAAGATACAACGGCACTGAAAAAAAGTGAGTTATGACCAATTTTCACATTTATGACCATTGCAGCATCCCCATGGTTATGTGATTTACATTTGGATGCTTGACAACTGACTCACATGTATGATGGTTGCAGGGTCCCAGATCACCTTTTGCAACCTTCTGACAAGCAAAGTCAATGGAGAAACCAGATTCACTTAACAAGTGTTAAAATAATCCTGAAGCAACTTCTGTTTCAAAAGACCTAACTGACCTACATTCAGCATTTCAGATCAGTTTAGATAATAGCATAATATATAGACAACCGTGGAACATACAATTTGTATGGATTTTAGGTAATGATTCTTAAACTGTCTCTACAATGAATACTGCATACTCTATGTAGTTTTTAAAATTCTCTGTCACATTCCATACATATTTCTCTTTTAAGGACTAGAAACTTAAATACTGAAGAGAATAAGCAGAGTAAAGTACTGTTTTAAAGTATTTTAATAACATAAATAATATGTTCCAGTCTATAAAAAAGGATGTGTATCATAGACCCAATCTAAGACTTTGACCGTGATAAGAAACTTAGACTTAAGGGAGCCTTAACTCTTAAGGCCATATCCATATTGCTAAGTTGCCCTATTGCAAGTACAAGCTACCAACCATTTCTGCAAAACTGGACACTGAACACTGTCATCCATTATTTGTGCTCAGTCCACTGTGAAGGTCCTTGTGCTTAATGTTAAGTTGAAAGTGACCTTTTAGGAAATCGTGCCACATACAGTAGCTGGAGGTGAGCAGTAGCTGAGCGAAACTACACATGCATGGGATGTAGATTGTGCGCTCCTCCCACTGGTCCGTGGAAAAATTGTCTCACAGGAAACTGGTCCCTGGTGTCAAAAAGGTCGGGGATCGCTGCTTTACAGCTTATGCCAGCATAAGCTTTGCTATCCAGTTACCTATGCATTTTACTTTCTTTTAGACAAACCCTTCCATTTTGATTGGCTACACCTTCTCAAATGGGTCATTACTTACCCCCCACCACTATTGAAAGACCCCCCTATAACAAAACCTGTAGCAGATTTTACTGAGCCGAACCTAGGATAATGCAAAAAAGTTATTTTGAGGTTAAATGTTATTGTTGTGTCTGCTTGTACATACAAGCTATACAATACAAGCATATATAATGCATACATATACATACATACAATATATATATAATGCATAATACATATGCAATGCATACATATATAATTTAGAATATATTATTTTAACTCTGTGTACACATATTATGTACACATACACACAATATATCAACCCTTTTAAGGACTGCTGCTATAAAGGAAATGAATTGGCCATTGGAAGGGCACAGCCAGAGGCAATTGTTCCATGGGGACTATGGTAGTTGGCCAGAATAAACACTTGCAGGTTGCTATTGAAGCATCCCAATCTGAACAAAATTTAGGATTGGATGGCTCCCAGGATTGCAAAAAGTATGATCTGTCCTAGATGGAACTGCCCTTCCTTGAGGCATCAGGATGAAAGCTGGGGTGCTTATTGAACCTTACTGACAATAGAAATCCAAGTAGCCAAAGATTATCTTTGAGTGGTAAGATAGCTACTGCCATTTCCAGCACGCTTATTTTTAACACTTGTGCTGATTCTTTAGAAGCCTCAATAAAACAAAGTGCTGTGTGTGAAATTTAAGACACGTTCATAAAGATACACAGGAAGACACAAACACAGTCAGGGAGCAGGGATTTATTAGGTTTGGGATTGGGATTTGATTTCTGTAAACCACATCGAGTCACCATGAGTGAGTTGGATAGCCATGACTTTAATATATGAATATATATAAATAAATAGTTATCTTTAAAGTAAATTCACTGAAATAAGAGATTAAAAATAGTTACAATTTGCTTGCATTTATTTAATAGAGCCACAATGATCAAGTCCAGAGCCATTTAGCACTGAATTTATTAACCAATTATTAAACTGAAATCATTAATCTCCTCCTCAGCTGAGAAAAACCGTGAGGTTTTGCGCCAGGCAGCTGGCCCTGCAGTGGCGGCTTCAATGGACCGACTAAAGTTGTGCTTGCCGGTGAATGTTGGCGCAGGAGGCCTCAGCTGCAGCACTGCTCCAACCAGCCAGCCCAAGCTCAAACTGGGCTGGCTGCTCCATCCCCACAGGTGGCTGGGTGATGCTGCACACAGGGCATTGAGTGGCTATTGGTCGCGTGGCTCTTTGCTGGTGGCCAGCCTGGAGAGGAAGCACACGGCCTTGGCTCTGCGCTCAGGGAAGTGGCATGACAGCAGTTTCCCTGCTCATCCCCAACAAGTGATGCATGGTGCCCGCACCAGTGTCCTGAGAGAAGTAGAGAAGATCGCCGCTTGCAAGCAGACAAGCAGAGGTAGCAAGTGTATCCGCACTGTGGGAAAAATGAGAGGCCCTGTTGTCCCACAGAGCCTGCCACTGCTTGAGGGGGGGAGGAGAACGGCGAGACTCAGGGAGTAGGTCAAGTGGAGCTGGCTGACTTAGGGCTGCTCAGAAACTGCCCCCGCCGCTGCCAGAAGTTTGGGTGCCTCAGCTTCAGATCGCTCCCTCCCTCCCTCCCTCTCTCTCTCTCACACACACACACTCACACACACAAACAAACAGAGGTTGGAGAGCTCTCTTGCTCTCTCTCTCTCAAAGTGCCCCATGCACAGCCCATTTGAAGAAAGGGCATGCATGATTGGGCTCACTTGGCTGCAGGAGGTGGCATGGCTCAATGGGGTTGTTTTGTTCTCTGCAGTGGTGCTTCGGGAGGGCAGGTGGACGTCTGCAGCTGACAACTATAATGAATACATCCACCTGCCCTCCCAAAGCACCACCACCGCTGTTTGCTTTCGTTTCATGGTGGGAGAAGGAAGAAAGTGAACAGTGGTGCCGTAGCAATGCTCCGGGAGGGCAGGTGGACGTCTGCAGCCAGGTGGGGAGGGAGTGTGGCGAGAGCAGTGGCGGCCCCTTCCAAGCACAGCGCATGGAGGCGGTGGGCAAGGTGGCCCCGTTGCGCCTGTTGAGCGGGCGACTGGGCAGGTGAGGGTGGGGCCATTAGGTATGATTGCTACCGGTTCGGTGAACCGATGCCAATCATCACTACTGATTTGCCCAAACTGGTCTGAACCGGTAGGATTTCACCCCTGAACTAAATTCAATTCACCAGACAATGGGAAGCATCACATAGCTATTGGTATTGTAGCGATGCACTGCAATCAATTAAAATTATTTAAAGCAGCCTATTTAAGATCAGGCTATTTATAAAAATATCATTTTTTAAAGTTTTCTTCTGCCACCTTCAGTTGATATGAAAAGGGAAAAGGCATCTGCTAATTTCTGCTTTCCCAACATCAGATAACTCACTGGATCAAAGATTCTGGTCTATGAAGTCCAGTAGTAAAATGTGCAGCTGTTGCAGCAGCAAAAAATTTCATTATATTTGTTGGTTTAGAATAAAGACAATTAAATTGAACAAGCAGAGTTTAGGGGGGTGGGGTGGAATTAAAGATTCCTTTAGCACTGTCTTTGCAGTGAGTTGCTACATCCTGAATTTCATTCAGTCTAACTGGGTATTTCCTTTTTTTCTTTTTTTTTAAGGTGATTAAATCTTTAGCTAACTAAGATGTAAGCACACCTACTGTCAGAAAATGTAAGCAAAATCCTGACTATAACGTTTAGGTATTTTGAGTGTTAAAAAGAATGTGCATTTTTCTCTGGCGATCCTTCCTTCCTTCCTTGCTTCCTTGCTTTCCTCACTCATCTTAGCAACAGACGTAGTGCAACCAATCAACTTCTGCTTCGTCACTGCCCCAGCATCACAGGCTGAGGTTACTGTAGTGCAATGACTGATAGTAACCGAGCAGGAGTGAGAGAGAACTGCTTCATGCGGCACCTCAACTGCAATGCACCTGCTACCACAAGAACAGGCTTTTCTTGAATTCTCTGACTAGAAACAGCAAAACATATACAATAAATCCCATTTTTCACCATTTGCATTTCAAAAGGTAGGGTGTGGAATCTTGCCAGCACAATACAAGATATATATTTTTTACAAGAATGTGTCAAAGTGGAATTACAATACCTCAATTTTTTTAAAAGGTGAAACAATGCATATTTATACCACACTATTTCATTTGCCAAATGGGTATACTCTTCAGTAAAATCTACTTCAATAGTGTTTAAATAGTGGTTTGCAGATTAAACGTAAATACTTAACAACTGAAGTCTATTACTGGATCAAGTTTATCTTTAATTCTGATATTTGAGCTAATCAAAATACATTAATTTGCATAGCAAGATAAACATATATTAAAAAGCTGTGTTTCTTAATAACCTGAAAAAGTTGAGAATGTTTCAGACATTTGCTACAAAATGGAAAACATTTAACGGCATGCATGCAATTCACTAATGACTATATACAGAAAAAAATGGGTTTGTGCAAATATCTTAAAAGCTTTATTTGCAATGATTAGATATTTGTAGTATTTATTATAAACTTATATTTTGTTAGGGGCTGCATAGGAATTAGTCAATAGATTGTACCAGAAATGTTGTAAGAGTCCTTCACATATTTTAAAGGTGAATATTTAATAGCATAATTGTAACATATGTGTACTAGCATGCAAGTCTCACAATGTTTAAAGGGAATTACTCCCAAGTGTTCATAAAATGGCAGCATAGCCCTTTAAAGCCAAATTACCAATTCTAAAAATGTAACAGATAAATAAGATAATAACATGAATTTCAAGTAGGCATATTTTTCAGAAATCCAGTTGATTTACAGTTAAAAATTGACAACCCCTATAATTATTTCATTAAAAATACTAGTTCAATATTTTGCAATTTTTATCTTGCTTTGACCAGGTGACAGGGTAGCAATGGATGAAATAAGATAGGCTCAAACGCATTAATTTGCTGAATGTAGGTAATTCTATCTTCACTGGCTGTTGGGAAACATAAGGTCATCTATGTTCCTCACTGGAACTTTGAAATATGGTCCAGATCACTGCAAGCTGCCTGATACTCAGCAGATGAAAAAAAAGAGTGGAGAAACAGCTTTATCTTTCCACCCTTATCCTCACACAGTAGGCTTAAAGTTGAGTTTATGCACATGTCCAATCATGCTTATTCTTCATCTTCTGCCAATAACAGTCAAGATGATTTGTTACCGGCTTCATACTCTGGAGAACCCAGGAACCATCCAGAACTGGTATATAGGGAAAGCCCACTTTAGAGAATTCTCCCATCACCCTGTGTACTCTATATTTCAAACATTAACAAGGTGCTCAACAGAACTAGCACTGGGATCTCTCAAGCACAATTTGAAAAGTTTTGGATTCATGAGGCACTTGAAGCTGATCTGAACTGGAGCCTCCTTTTTGCACAGGCTAATTGCAAAGCCTCTGGTCAACCCCATAGTTAAATATCTACTTCTTAGGTTGGGATAACATTTCAGTGACTAGATTTCTGAGGGATGTGAAATCTTCTGGTTTCCAGTAAAAAACAACACCACACTTTTCATAGATGTATAAATACCACCTATATAGGACAACATGTACTCTCACTAAAATGTCCGAGGAAACATCCCAATGGTAATGCTTAAATACAGTCTAATCTCATGTTACTTTGTTCAAAATTATTGTTCTATTTTAAAAGGAATGTAAACATCTTTCCTATTTCTTGTTATTGTTATTTTCTTTCCTTCTTAGTTGCACTTTTAAACATCTGGTAAAAATAGTATCAAATTAAATTATTTTTTAAAATGTCAAATCCCAAAGTTCCCAAAATGAAACACCACCAAACTACTTTTTAAATTGCAACAACATATTTTGTTGATCAAAACTCTGAAAACATGGCACCAACTATTTATACAATATTAAAAGTACCAGATTAACAGATTAACTGAGTTGGAAGGGACCTTGTACATCATCTAGTCCAACACCACCACCCCACCCAAGCAGGAGACCCTACACCCGTGATGGCGAACCTATGGCACGCGTGCCAGAGGTGGCACACAAAGCCCTCTCTGTGGGCACACACACCATTGCCAGCTGCTCTTCTAGTTTTCGGCCAGTTGGTCATCGCGGGCACTGGAGCACCGGAAAATGGCCTGAAAATGGCTCAAAAACCAGCCGAAAAACAGGCCGTTTTCAGGCTGTTTTGGGGGCATTTCCTGGCTGTTTTTCAGGCCAAAAACAGCCTGAAAAACGGCCTGAAAATGGCCCGAAAAACAGCCTGAAAATGAAAACTATTTTTAGCTCAGGGTGGGAATGAGGGGTCATTAGTATTTTCTAAGCTTGGTTGCTTTCTTACAGACATTTCATTACCCAAACCTGGTAACATCAGTGCTCTGCATCAGCCTAGTTTACCTAATTTGGGTAATTAAACATCTGCAAGAAAACAAGCAAGCTCAAAGAGCTCAAAAACCTCTCAAAGTAAAAATTAATCTTTTTTTAAACTTTTCTATTAATGTTCCAAACTACATTAGGCTGATTTGCAGACTAAGACTAAGCAAACTAATAAGAAATTGTGGATAGCAATCAAGAGCAAGTGATTATGCCACCAAAGAAGATGAGTATAACTGTGCAATAGAGGTTCTTAAAACATTTGACTATAATTTTTTCACTAAACTACAGAATCAACCACATAAAGAAATCAGCATCATAACATCAGTGCAAGAAACTGAAGCCCTGTATCATTAAAGACTTAATTTAACCTCAAAACATCTAATAAACAGAATTCACACATTAGCCATGACGTGTTAACTATGGTCTCCCAGCAAGCTATATAACTTAGTTTAATTCATAAATTAAATACACTGAATTCACACCCATACTGAGCAAAATTGTGCTACAATATGCTCTGATGTACAAACCAACAATTAACTGTCCTTGCTACTGTTTGTATATTACCACAATGTAAATTACATAAATATTCATGCTAACTTACCCTTCTTGTTCCACCATGGTCCTTCTGGTATAGCATAGGAGAGGTCTTTAAATTCAATGTTGACAGCTGGTCTTCGAGGAAGGTAGGAGAAATGATGGGCTTCAGTCAAAACATTGTCCATCTTCTTTAAATGGCCATTGAGCAAATGAATCTCTTGTGTGTCTGTACCACCAGAGACCACCTCATCTACTGAAACACATATTGACTTTGGCTCAGGCATAGTAGATGAAGAATTACTGGCATTCTAGAACACAAGAGGAGAAAAAAAATAAAACATAGCTTTCTTGTGTTGTGTTGTCCTCTCCTTCTCCCTCTCTCTCCCTCCCACCCTCCCACCTCTCTCCCCTTCCCCCATTGCAAGTGCAATTATTGTATATGTGTCTCAGAATAAGTCTCATACTACTATAGAAAAAGAGTTAACTCTGTGCTGTTCTGCTGTTATGTTACAAGAAAATATGGCTTTGGAAATAGGTAAATCAGTCAAAGTGTGGCCCATTTTCTCATTTCCCCATTTTAAATTTGTTCTGCCTTTATGCATCATTCCTCATTCCCACCCCATTTAAATAGCACTCTGCACCACCACTTTATATTACCCATAGTTTAGTAAGGTATTGTACCAAAATTGTACACTAAGGTTAATTTTAACTCTAATTATCAGTTGGATAATCTACCGTTAGGGGCATGCTTCCATTAACCATAGTTAAAATCAACTGCACATTGTCAGACCCAAATACCATAAGTAAAAGCTTCCCATTTTTCTTTGGGACCATGCTAGGGGAGAAGATGGTAACATGTGAAACAATGTTTGTTACTGTTTATTGCAATACTGTATGCTACCTCATAACTGAATGAGTATCCACAGGCACAGTGTAATCCAGGCAACAGCTAGTAACAGTGTCATTAGTATAGTCAATGTGGAAAGCTTACAGCAAATACTTTATTGCTAAGGCTAGGCCTTTGCATTTGAACAATGCAGTTAAAGGTTTAGAGAACCTTCCAGAGTCATCCAATTAGTGTTGTGCCAACATGACAGTAATGATTGACTGTCAGGCAATATAATGAAGATGCAATAAATAGATAATGTGTAAAACATCTGACAAAATCAAATATAAAAGTACTCAATAATCTATGGAGCTGCACTATATCAGGCCATTCTGGGAGTCATCATATTTCTACAACATCATCAATGGAAGAGTCAAAGGTGGATTCCAGAATGAAAGAACACAGCATAAATTCCTTGTCTGTATCAGTGTCTTAGAGATAACAGAAAGCCCTTTTATACTTAAGCTAAATAGGGCAAGCTAAAGCCCTAAATAGGGATTTCTGCTATTTCCTCAGTCTATAAAATATGTTTCTGTGCAATTCATATTCTTCCAAACTCTCATGAGCAACTTTTCAGAAGGCATGCTAGGGCAAGAAAATTGACAAAACATGCACTTATATAATGCTCAGAACGACACTGAACTTGCTTCTTCACCTTTCTACCAGTTGGTAGAATAGTAGGAAATGTCTAAATAGCTATTAAATAAGTAACCTCTCCAGACAGAAACAGGTTGTTTATTGTTTGCCATTTTTATGGCATCTTTTATAATGTAGTGAAGTAATGAAGGAGCCAAGGGAAATGACTCAACATGAATTTATGTAGGACCTTTGAGATGGGCCAGATCAGGAAACACACCCCATAGAACTATATTTTCTTGAGAGAGCTTATAAAAACAGAATTTTTTAAACCTGATCGTGCTTCTCCTCCTCTCTTGTTTTTTATTTTTCTACAAACATATTGTTGTGTGAACAGTGTGGAACCAAAGTTACATTTTAGTACAAATAAAACTAAAAGTCTATAAGATTGTTAATTGTAAATATGAAGAGTATTGTTTTATTTGTACTAAAATGTAACTCTGGCTCCTCCCCTCCCTCTTATACCCCACTAAATCAGTGAGGAGTCAGCCTGAGTCTCTTCTTAAAACTATTCCTCTTCTCAGGACTGTCTTCTTTGTTTACATAATTATTTCTGAATATTTGCTCCAAGGTTCTCTCCCGGTTCTCTACAATTTGGGATGGTAGAGTATGAGACAGCTTATAACTTGGACTCCAGGCATACACATTGCTGCCAGATACTAATGGCTTACAGGTTTGTAGTTATTCTTGGTTGTGTAATACTTGTGCCATTGATATATACACTTTATGCCAATTTCAAATATGAGAACATCTGTATTTCTTTATGTGCATCAAGTTGGTGTCCATTTTTAGTGATCACATAGTTTTTCTTGAGAACTATCTATCCCCCCAAGGAAGTCCTTTGGGTCTTCTAACGGCATACCCAATGAGTCCGTACACCTTGCTGCTGGTCATCTTTTTCTCTTTTCTTCCACATTCTCAGTATTGCAGACTTCTCAAGAGAGCTAGGTATCAGGGTTCCAAGTGTCTGACACTAGGTCTTCACATAATGTGCCCAAATATGACCCTGATCATTTGTGCCCTAAATGAGTGAATTGATTCCATCCGATCTATGATCCATTTGTTTCCTTGGTTATCCATAGTATTCTCAGCATTAGCCCCAAGTTAAAGTCATATTTAAGACCATAAACACAGATTTCACATAGCAGGAACTAAAGATCAATTTATCTGCTTCAGACATACCTTCAAGCTATTGGATTATTTAGACTATTCCACTCCACCACAACTTCCACTCTCTAGTCCCTCAAAAGAAATGTGAAGATAAGCTGTTACTTTCTTTTCTGCTGATCTTGTAACATTGAGAACAAAGAGAAAAGAATTATCATCCTGTCTTCATCTGCTACAGGTCTTGAAGTACAAAAATCCTCTCATTCCACTCCCCAAAAGGGGGGAAATATTAAATTGCTTGCATGCACACACATCCTCTACTTCATGTTCTATGCCTTTTCCTGAAATAAAGTATTCTGATGGTATGAGACCACAAAATTGGAAAACTGCTTTGTAACTGTATGTAGAATTCTCTTGCAGAAGCACTTCTGATTCCAAAAAGGTACTTGGGTTTAGCTCAAAGTACATCATTTTGATGTTTGTTTCTGTTGTCTTGTTTAGATAGTTATTTTGCAGTGCAGAGGGAAAGAGAAACATGCAATTTGGACAAGAATTCAGAAACTTAATTTTAAACCTCAGATGATAAAATGAGCATTTCAGAAATAATTAATTCTAGTTTGCTTCTGGCTGTGATTCAAGATGCTGGTCGTCACATATAAAGCCCTGCTTGACATATGGCCTGGTTATTTGAGGGACCACCTGTCTCCCATTGTATTTGACTGGCTGGTTTAATCCTACAGAGTTGCCACGCTCCAGATTTTACTGATTAAAAAATAATGCTATCTCTCTGGACCCCAGAAGCACGCCTTCTCTATAGCAGCACCTGGTTTCTGAAATGAGGTTCCTGCCAAATTTGAATAGTTCCTACCCTACTTGTATTTCAAAGAGCCCTAAAGACATGGTTCTTCATCCAGGCCTTTGCTGAGGACAACTGATGCCCTTTTCTTCTTTTTTGTTTCCCGCTTTTATTTGCCATGACTGTTCTTCTGTCTTGTGCTGTTTTTGTGAGATTTTTGTTTTGTTCTTAAATGTTTTTAACAATTATAAACCACTGGGAGTCAGGCAGCATACAAATTTAATAAATTATTTCCTTTTAAAATCTTCATCCCTAGCTACCATATGTAAGAGTTTTACTGAGTATGAGGCAGGGAATTTCTTTTAGTAATAGTAAATTCAGAGATCATAATAATGTTAAGGTGCTTATTTTGGGAAATGAGAATTCATAGAAAAACCTGACATATTCTGGTAGAGAAGTTCTCTGAAGATGGGCTCCGGCAAAGGTCAGAAGACTAAACCTCTGATTCCCTAGACGGACCCAGATTGGATCCTGCAAAAACAGTTCAGTCTTGGATAATGTAGAAAGAGCCCATCATTCCAAACTGTAATGAAGAGACTTAATAGTATGCATGTCAAACTTATAATTATATATGTCTAACTTCATGCATTACATGGCGTAACAGATATGCTCTCCATCTCAATTTAGGTAACCTAGCTCTGCTTTAATGCTCATTCCATTTTCCTGTGGCTCTTTAAATCCAGATTTCATCACTTAGGGGGGATTTTAAATCCTGTTACACAACAGTAACTATAAATCCATTCCTTAGCCAGCAGATGTATTTGATTACCAAAAAAAAAGTTTATCTTCCAATTAAGAACAATTTTAAGAAAATAGACTTTCTGGTTCCTTTTACATCAAATTCATTATATAAAAAGCTGCAAAGGTATTTGTGCTTCAGTAGAAGTGTTTTCGAATCACAGGATGCGCTGGTGAAAGTCTGAGCATGCTCAGAAAACCATCCTCTTCTCTCCCCCCCCCCTCCATTTTTTTAATGAGCGCAACACTGAGGTAACTTTCGGTCAAACCCAGCTATATGCAGCTGACTTCAAATATAGGATGATGTAAATGACGCCCTCCCGCCCTCCCTCCTTCCCCACCCCACCCCCCCTCCCCTCCCCACCCCCCCACCCGCGCCGAGGAAAATAAACATAAACCTTTAAACGAATTTAATCAGTCTATTTTGTTACAATAAATTAGATCTTAAATAACTTTGGAGGCTTTCGGTTTGGGCATCTGCCGCCCAGCCAATGGGCAATACATTCATATAAATCACATTGCAAAGAGAATTTGCATTGTGAAAATGACATGACACCTTTCCTGACGTTACCAGCCATTTCCGCGTCGAGGATACCTTCAAAAAGCAAAGGAATCACAGCCAGAAAACATCCGGCCAAAAAAAAAAGAAGGAGAAGGAGAAACATTCGCTTACCACAGCAATTTGCGTGCTGGGAAACAACGCAAGAGGAAAGGCGAAGGATCCTTCTCCTGCCCCTCCAATAAGAGCAAGGACTGGCAAGGGGAGTCAGACCCAGGAAGCCACCGCTAACCCACCTCCGAGGTCCCTTCTGGAGAGGAGAGAGCGGCGTCCTTCCCCTCGGTCTACACATAAATGAACTCCCCGCGCTTTGAACTCGGCCTCCTCTCTCGGGGGCTTCTAAGCGCTGGGCTTAAACACAGGGACCCAGATAACCGCCCGGCTTCCCTTTCGGAAAAGAGGAACAAGCCAGAGGGGAGAACAAGATCAAAGGGTGCAGACGCGGAAGGGGAGGGGGGGTGGCGGCAGGCAGCAGGAGTTCCCCGCGCCTTCAAACTCGAGCAACGCTTTATGTCAGGTGCCCAAATTGCACCTTTTTGCTCGCTCAGTTCCTCCCACGACTTTCCAGCTCCGCGGGTATCCAACATGCCTTCGGCAAAAGTAGGCAAGGTAAGACCCTGCCACGATTTGCGGAGGGACGGCGCCGGCTGCGAGGCGCTCCGACGTTGCACCTTACCGGGGAAGGGAAGGGAAGGGAAAAAAGAGAGAGGCTCCAAAAGCATCTACTTACCAGAACGGCGCCCAAGGAGAAAGCAGCCATCAGACATGCCATGTGCCCCCAGGCTGCAATCACGGGAGCCGAAGAGGAGAGAGACGAAGAGGAATGGACGGGAGGGAGAGGAGAGGAACCGGCAGCAGCGCCCGCAGCCAGCCGAGATTGATCGGCGCCGGCAAAGCAAAGGGAAAAACGGGGCCGGTCGACACACCGGCCGCTTCTTCACCAGGGCGGCTCTATCTCGGCATCCTGCCGGCTCTTGCGCCCTATTGGCTGAGAAGCCGAAGGGGGGGCGGAGCCTACGCTCTGAGGGTAAACGTGCTCTTGTTTTCCTTCAGCTTCTCCGGGGCTGAGCGTCGCGTCGCTTCGCGGCGGTTTAGATGAGTTTGGGAGGTTTTCCCCTGCCCCGCCCCGGCAAAGGGGGACTTTTGTACACGACCGTACACTGAAACCGGTGTTTTCCGACCCAAGAGGGAGAGAGCGGGGATAGGGTTTCCAAAGTAAAAAGGGGCGGAGGAGGGCGGGAGGTCAGAACTGATTTCAGGCTCGTGATCTGCATCTTCCCTCAGCACAGCGCTGAGGTAAATGTAGGTCATGCTGCAGCTTATTCGGTGGTGCCGGCGATAGCGCTCTATACATTTCCACAAGGACAAGAAGTTTCAAGGTTTAGATTGAGTTTTGTGTTTTAGCCCGGAATAGTAAATAGTGAAATGGAATGAAATCCCACCTGTTGATCGTTTACATTGAAGGAGGAGGAAATTCATTTATTGGCAAACATTGGTTACCCAATGTTTATAAGGCATGGTGCATGGGGAGAGAGGGTATCCTTGTTGCTTGGAAGATTTAGGTATGAAACACTAGTGTCCTTCCTAAGTGGTGGCACTCAGACATCTAAAATATAAATTGGCAGGTCTTAACCTTAAGGTAGATTCCTTGCTGTATTCTTGCTTATGATTGATGAGTTGCCATATAAATTGGTATCTGGAGGTTAACTGTTAATCAGAACTAGCCACAATGAATTGTATGCAACTGTGCAATACTAATGTAAAGTAAAAAAAATCAGTCGAAGGAAGATTACAGAACTGTAATGTGTGCTTCCGTACTACTATATCTATTTATCTTCATGTGGGCCATGATATCTCTGTTCCTTGAAAGTCTAAAAAAGTGACAACAAGAAGAGTCATAAAATACTACATCTGAACTTCCTCAGTGGCTTCCTGTTCTGAAGTGATGCAACATTTTAATATCTCACACTTTATTTGAGGTGTCCAGAGATAGATGTAGTAAGGTGTTCAGCAGTGTTATCTCAGAATTTTTACAAACACATGCTATATAAGCAACTAAAGCAAATTGTTTTCTAAGTACAGTGGATATTCCTTAACATATAAGAAAGTGACCTTAGGGTGCAAAACAACACTCCTTACTCTTTAAAAGGAGATTCCCTAAATTATGGATCTTTCATTGCTTTGGGGACTGAAGATGTGACTCCCACTACAAATATATATATGAACACTGTGGAAAACATTTCACCGCTAAGTGGCTTCACCAAAAGAGTTCCGCTGATGGATATTTCAAAATGGAAGAGAGTTGTTGGTGAGATAAGGACAAAGCCATTTTCATGGAGTACAGTATATTACGGCTGCAAAGAAGGCCAACGGCATCTAGAAGAGTATCAAGAGTGTCATAAAGTTCAGATTGTGGGAAGTAATTATCAGTTCTATTCTGCCTTAGTCAGACCTCACCTGGAATATTATGTTCAGTTGTACATGCTCCAGTTTAAAAAGGACATTGTTAAACTGGAGCAAATTAAGAAAAGGGTTACCAAGATGAAGAAGGGCCTGGAAATGAAGTCCTATGAGGAATAGTAAAAAAAAATCCTAGATAAGTTCAGCCTGCAGAAGAGAAGGTTGAGGAGAGTCAACCTTCCCAAGTAGACCAGACAGGAAACATAACCAGGTGAAATAATTCTACTTTACTATAAGGCTACATTAACAGAATCTTGTAAATCTGAAAGCACATACTGCCACTCTTTCCTTTACAACCCAAGAAGCTACATATGGTCCCTTCTGAGTTCTTTCTTCACCCACTAGCCAGCTGTGGGCTATGGCATCTCATATTTGTCTATCCCTTAGACAGCATTTCTTTGTCTCATCTTCCAAGATTTTTCCACATACAATAGAATAGGGCATATGGTAGCTGTCTTCAAACACCCGAAGGGCTGTCACATAGTAGAGGGATTTGGATTTATTCTCACTTGCTTCAGAGAGCAATATTAAAACTAATGGGATGAAACTCCAAAAATGTAGATACAGAATCTGTATTTGGAAGAACTTGACAGTAAGAGCTGTCAAGCAGTAAAATATGTTACTGCATGGAGTGGTTTCTTCCCCATCACTGAAGGTTTTCAATAGAAATTAGATAGACAATGATCAGGAATTATGTACTGAATCCTGCAGCGTACAGGGGGGTGGAACTGATGATATTTTAGGTCCCAGTTCACAGTTGGTGAATGACTGTATCCAACTAGGGCTTAATAGTGATGCCCCTTCAGCTTGGAGGAAAGTACTGTAAGTAGTAGAATACCATTGGTCTATGTCCCCAGCTCTGTGTTGTTCAACAAATTTTATCAATGATTGGATGGAAGAGTTGAGGAGACACTTATAAAGTTTGCAGATTATACAAAACTGGAAGAGGTAACCAAATAAAATGAAAAAGAAGATTCAAAAGAACTAATCAGGTATGAGCAGTGGGTAGAATTCACCAAGGAAAAACAAGTTCTGCATCTGGGTAGGAAAAATGTATGGCACAAGTATAGGACTGGGAAGACCTGTCTTGGCAGTAGTAGGTGTGAAAGATATCTGAGTATCCTTGCTGACTACAAATTAAACGTGACTCAACAGTGTAATACAGTTGTTAAAAATTCAGGTGGCAACTTGAGTATAATAACAGAAACAGAATCAAGATGACATGAAATACTTCGTTGCAGTCAGATCCCATTTAGATCATGTGACAACCTGAAGCAAGTTCAGAAGAAGACTACTATGAAGGGTCTGGAAATCAAGCTGTGTAAGGAATGATTAAAAAATCTGGATATGTTTAGTCTACAGACCAGATCAGTAGGCAGTGTTCAGCTGTCTGAAAAACTATTACACAGAAAGTATGGAGTTTTTTGTGTGTTTTTGTTTTTGCCCCAGAAGACAGGGCTAGAACCAACAGGTTAAAACTATAAGAAAATAGGTTCAGGTTAGGGTTCAGGAAGAACTTTCTGATACTAGCTACCAACTAGTGCAACAGGTTGCTGCATAACATTCTTGTTTCCTATGGATCTTCAAACTGAAGCTATCACAAACTGCACTAATATCCACTAAGATATTAGTGGATCCCACACTGAGGAGTTTGACTATATGACCTCTACGTCCCCTTTCAACTCTATGGTTCTTAGTTCCTCATGCCCTATTTGGTGGCCTATTTCCATCAAACAAAGCAGCAAGTTTGAAATAGCTTGCATTAAGTCTTAGCATTTTGGAGTCATAAATATCGGGTTGTGAGTGTCTTGACTATTAAATATTTTGTACACTGGAAATTACCTTACGTTGTTACAAATAGCTGGCTTATCTTTTCCACACTTTGCATGCATTGGACATTAATGCTGGATATATTTTATTCCTATGTTCAGTGACCATACTGGGGTGTATCCAAGCAGAATATACTGTACATCTAGATACCAAGAAAGCAATCAATTTTATGTAAAATGATTTTTATCTTATTGTATAGTTTGATGTATCTATCACATATCAAGAATTAGTTTGGAGTAGTTAAGCTATCTAGCTAGTCCTACCTTAGGTATGAATCCAACTGGGTGACTTGGGGCCAGTCATTCTCCTTCATCCCTAAGAAGCAGACATGGTAAATCATTCTGAAATCTTGCCAAGAAAACTGCAGAAACTTTGCATGGTATCACCTGTAATCAAGATTAACTAGCCTACACAGATACAAACATACATATACACACAAAAATAAATAGTAGGATCAGATTAATGTTCAGAAAACGTAATTTTCACTTTTCCCCAGAACACTCTGAAATTCTTCCCTTTTTCTTTCCCCCGTCCCTCTAGAAATCCTCAAAATGTATTCTATGTTTCAAAACTCTTTTTAAAAGGAGCTTGGGTTTCTCACTGATTTACTTATCCATAGAATCTCTGAAAAATCAATATATGATTCATCTTCATGTGGGCTACGGTGCAGTATAAAATATGTTCGCTGCTACCAAAATGCACTTAGGAATATTACAAAGCAATGAAATTACATCATGGACGATTATGTAAAAATAGCAAACATGTTTATATGTTCCAATTTTTTCAATACTTTTCAAATAACTTCCATAGTACCATAGTAAAATTATTATATATTCACACACACACACACACACACACCAGTGGTGGGTTGCTCCCAGTTCAGTCCGGTTCTTGCGAACCGGTAGTAATAGTGGCAGGAGGCTCCGCCCACCCACCCTGACATCATCACTGATGATCTGTGCATGCGCAGAAGACCACGCGCTCTGGTTGCAAACTGGTACTAAAAGTAAGTGGAACCCACCCCTGACACACACACACATACCTCAACCACTACATGTTGCTTTGGAATTTGAGACTAGCAGTGAATACAGTGCAAGTTTGATCAATCCTGTGATGTTCTCTCAAAGTTGTACTGCTGGGTAAAGTAATTTCACTGGTGCTACAAGGCAGGGGTGAAATCAGGGGTGAAATGCTCCCGGTTTGGACCGGATTGCCCAATCTGGTAACGATGGCCATGGGTGGTTCGGAGAACCGGTAGCAGAAATCCCTGTCCCCCACCCCATGCCCACAAATGCTTTTAAACAGTAAAAAAAATGATCGCACGGCTCAGCTGGGATGTCAGAGACTTTTAAAAGCATTTTTTCTACCGAAGCATTTTTTCAGCCGAAAAAAGCATTTTTTCAGCCGAAAAAAGCATTTTTTCAGCCGAAAAAAGCATTTTTTCAGCCGAAGAGGTTGTAGAAAAAATGCTTTTAAAAGTAAAAAAAACTTAAAAAGTTTTTTAAAACTTAAAAAGTAAAAAAAAAACCCAAAAAGTTGGCCACGGCCACCCAGTCACATTACCCCCCACCAAGCCATGCCCACAGAACCGGTATTAACAAATTTTACATTTCACCACTGGGTGAAATCCAGCAGGTTTTCACAGGTTCTGGAGAACCGGTAGCGGAAATTTTGAGTAGTTCAGAGAACCGGCAAACATCTCTGGCTGGCCCCAGAGTGGGATGGGAATGGAGATTTTGCAATATCCTTCCCCCAGGAGGGGAGGGAATGGAGATTTTACAGTATCCTTCCCCTGGAGTGGGGTGGGAATGGAGATTTTGCAATATCCTTCCCCTGCCACACCCTCCAAGCCACGCCTACAGAACTGGTAGGGAAAAATTTTGGATTTCATCCCTGCTACAAGGAGCATTTCAGCTGTGATATTGCATTCTCATGTACCTGCCTTAGATCTCTGCAAAGAATATGTATTACAGTTTGGAAAAGAAAAACTACAATAAAAATTGTTTATATATAAAAAAAGAAAAGTTACCAAGATGAAGAAGGGACTGGAAATGAAGTCCTATGAGGAGTAGTAAAAAATTCTAGATTTTTGACTACTGGGAGGCCTCAGGTAATTAAAGGGCCCATTGATGCACAGAAATCTGTAATGGCTGGGAAACTCAGATGTGCTTCCCATCCCACCATATCCAGGAGGCCTTGGGCCTGCTTCTTGTTTCATCAGACTGAGGAGGCCCAGGCCTCCTCCCCACCCTGTCAGGCCTATGGGCCGGGGTCTCAGCTGATTATAGGGCTGACCAGTACATGCAAATTTTCTCACTTAGGTTTGCAATTTTGTGCAGCTATTGATAGGCATGCCCAGCCTGTTGTAAGATGCAGCCTTCCTATTGAGGCATCTGGAAGCCGGTGCCATTCTTGTGATTGTTAGGAAGGCTCCTTCTCCAAAGTGCATCAGCCTTGGAAGAAGGCTTCCAAAGCACCAGAAGAGTGGGCATTACTCTTGTAATCATTATGAAGGCTAAAAGGAGCCTAAAAAGAGCCTTCTGAACAATCACAAGAATGCACTACTTGCAGAACAGTTTAAAGTGGTTTTAGTAGGAAGGCTTTACCTTGCAATATGCTGGGCACACCTGTCAACAGCTGCACAAAAAACCCACAGAGGTAACAATTTTTTTTTAAATTTGATTTATATGCCGCCCTTCTCCGGAGACTCAGGGCAGCTTACAATGCGTTTAGCAATAGCCTTCATACTTCTGTATATTTATACAAAGTCAGCTTATTGCCCCCACAATCTGGGTCCTCATTTTACCTACCTTAGAAAGGATGGAAGGCTGAGTCAACCTTGAGCCTGGTGAGATTAGAACTTGCAGTGGACTTCCGCTTCCGGTTCCGCTGGCGACAGACTCTGATCGGGCTAGCTCTGGCCCCAGAGTCTGATCCCCCCCATCTGGAGGCCCTTTGGGCCAAACGCCCCATTATTGGGGCGTTTGCCGTTTGAGGGCGGCTGGCCAGGGGTCCCCTGCCTCACTTCCAGGGGCCGGGAGGCCGATGCTGGCGCGCCCGAGGCTCCAGAGGGGGTGGGAGGCGATCGGCGGCTTTTTTCGAGGCCGCGGAGGCGCCACAGCGCCTAAGGGGACCGGTGCTAGTTAAGAAGGCACAACGGACTGAACTGACTGACTGGAGAGTGGAGCAGGCATCCTGGAGGTGAGAGGGGGGGTTGGAGTTCCCCCCCCCTTGTAGCTGGAAAGGTGCCGTGGCAGAGAACTAGGGGGAAGGAGATGGAGTGAAACCCCTTACTTTGCTGACTTTTCCTTGGAGGATGGCTGTGGCAGAGTTTGTTGGAGAGGTCTGGTGGCCTCTCTTCCCGGTGAGCAATGGCGGTAGTCTGACTTCCTGCTTCTTTATTTATGATTGAAGACAACATTCTCCTCTGGCTTCCTGTTTGACCTACTCTATACTTCGGACTCGTTGCTCCTGTGAGCGCCCACTGGTGGATATTTGAAAAACTACTCTGACTGCTAATCCCTCTTTCTTCTCTGGAGGTTTGCCTTCTGATTTCTCATCTTCTATTGATCTAAGATGGCTAAGGGCCATAAATCAGCAGCAGCTGATATGGAAAATTTTTTGGAAAGACTGGCAAAATTGGATCAGAAGTTGGACAAGTTAGATGACGTGCAAAAAGGATTATCTGAAATTAAATCTGAAATGACACTTATGAAAAAAGATTTAAATGATGTTCAACAGCTGGCAGAGCAAAACAAGAAGAAGATGGGGGGTCTGGAGGGGGAGGTACGGGCACTCCAGAAGGTGGAGGATGGGAGAGGAAATGCAATGTTAACTTTACAATTGGATAAGATGTCTTATTTTCTCAGGTTCCAAAATGTGGAACAACTTGACCAGGAAAATTTGAGAGAAGTGATGGTTAAAATGTTGGGTGAATTTTTAGAAAGAGATTTGGAGTCTATTGGAAGGGATGTGGACTTGGTGTATAGAGTAAACTCACAATTTGCAATTTTACATAATTTACCAAGAGAGATTCATATTAAATTTGTGAGAAGGGAACTGAGAGATGAGATATTGAGAAAACAAAGACTGGGGGCGCTGGTGTACAGGGGCAAGGAGATCACCATCCTGAAGCAGATTCCCAGACAGGTACGAGAATCAAGAAGAAAATATTATTTTTTATCAAATAAGCTGTACCTTAAGGGAGTAGGTTTTAGGTGGTTGATTCCGGAGGGCTTGATGATTTTTTGGGAGGACAGTAAGAAGAAAATTAATAATGTAACGGAAGCTAAGGCTTTTTTTGACCAACATAAATCCTTCCTAGGTGGAGAAGATACAGGAGCCGAAGAGGGGGAAGTATTAGATGATCAAGGAGCGGGGGCGGACGGAGCTGTTGCAGCCCGGGAGGAGGGGGGAGGCCAGACCATGGTTTTAAGAGCCAGAACTAGGAAATGAAGAAAGGAGGGGAATCCATTGTTTAATGTTTTTTTTAATTGACATTTTTCTTTCTCTCTCTTCTTTTATCGTATTTTGTATAATACTTTTTTTGTTTATATAATTTTTATATAACCTGGTTGTTTGTTTCGACTTAAGATAATAATGTCTGTTGTGTGAGAACTTAAAAAAGAAAATAATAATTGAAATATCTTTATATAAAGATATTGAAAATTCAACATATTGTAAACTATAATATTGTATATTTTTAACCAATAAAAACTTTTTAAAAAAAAAGAACTTGCAGTAATTGCAGGCAGCTGAATGTTAATCGCATGCTTTAGTCTACTGCGCCACCAGGCTCATTTGCATATGCTGGTGCATTCTGTAATCAGCTGAGGCCTCCTGAGCCTGGTGGGACAGGGAGCAAGGAGCAGGCAGGCCTTCTGGATGTAGTGGGGTGGGGAACAGGCTGAGGCCTCCAGGACCACGGCAGTTTTACATGTGTTGATGGGCCAGATGGGTGGCTGAGATGCAGGGAGAGATAGGCATGTGACTGAGTTACAGTACACTTGTAGTTGTAAATGGGGATGGATGCCACGCATTTTCATGACATGATTGTAGGGGTGCTGTAATGGCCGTAACTTCAAGTGTTGGTCATAACTCCCTTTGTTCAGCACCATTGCAATTTTAAATGGTTGCTGAATGAACGGTCGTAAGTCAAGGACTAACTGCAGGGTCATGATGTATATCCCTAATTTTAATGAGAAAAAAATTAAATTTACTTAATTTACTATATCAAGGGTAGGTACTCGTGGCTCTCTGATCACAACCAACCCTCTGTAGCTCTGACCAAGCGTGCTTAGTCTTAGTGCTCAATGGTGAGCAGCCATTGAATCTGCATTCCTGAATCCACTTATCTAAAAAAGAAACCCTCTGAACTCAGTGGGACTTTACAGATCAATAGATTTGTATCAATTTGCAACTGTTTATCTAGATTAGACCCTTAGGACTCAGACTGTGCTATTTATTTATTCATGCTTCCTCAAAAGTGTGTTGCAATATAGGTTGTTGCTAGTAAGTGCTTAGTTTTAAGACTGTTTTAATGGCATGTTTATATACAAATTCACTTGCAGGTTATATAGTAGTTTCACAATCCCTTTCTTTTCACCAGAGTTTTTCATACGACCTAATCTGGCATTGTTCAACTATCATGCATCACTCCCTTATGTTATACTAAGAATATTGGATGAAATTGAGTCATACTGTACAAAAGGCCTACAAAAATCAGTGATGGTGATTTCTGTGTTTATTGCAAATTGCCAATACTTTTATACTATGCAATATTTTCTATACTTTCTATCACATTCTTTTCATAGTTTTTTAAATTGTAATTCTTTTCTTTTGTAAGAGTTTGTAACAAAAAAATCTAAGCAATGAAAATGGGAACCTATTATCACAGTTTAGCTGAAGAAGACAGTACTAAATAAAATGAAATTAACTTAAGAATAGAATATAAAGTTTACCCCATCAAAAATAGCATTACAAGTAATGCAATAATTTAACTTACATGTGAGATGCTCTCAGCTGAAGAGCACATGTTGCATTGGTTTGTATATTTAACTAGGGTAGCTTTCTCCCTGTCTTGGATTCTCTATGCCTTGGTCTACAATTTCTTGGAGGCCCACATTTAAATCCTCAGTCAACATGAAACTGTTTGATAATTTGGGCCTGGTAACTGCCTACCTAGCAAGGTTGTTATGACTGAAATAAAACAAGGAAAACCTGCATATACGCCTTCTAGCACTCCAAGAGAAAAAACACTTTATGTGCATGTGATTCTGCATATACAATATATAAATACCTTCTCAAGAATAGAGCAGGTTTCTTGCCTGCACAGTTGAACATGTTGAAGGGAAGATGAATTTCTTTTTCAGATTTCCATGATCAATATGAGGATGATTGGATTTGAAGAGATGAATGGACAGACTGTATACATAATAAAAAGGAGGCCACCAGCTTTCATAGCCTCACTTCTTCTGACTGCCTGAAAGAAACTAAATGGAACATGGCTGGGCTATCAGTCACAGTCAGATTTTAAGAGCTACATAAATCATTTTGCTTCCATTGAATAAGCTCTTCAGACTTTTCCAAAGCATTTCTGAGAATTAATAACCTTCCTGACAGTATTTAAGCCACTTAGAATCTATATTAAGCATCACAATTCTTCTCTTAAAAATAATTGTAATTGAACTTAATGAAAGACAACTAGATGTTTTTATATGACACTAAAGAATGGATCTAACTTTTCCATTAGTAATGTTGCAAATAATTGAAATAATTGAAGTGTCTGATTCTCATTTACTTGATTATATTTTGTATTATTTTATTCTATCCTATCATTATTGTACTTTTATCCTTGTATTATTATATTTTATATTTCATTCTTATTTGTTGTTATATCTTTATACATATAGTTGTGTTTATACATACTGCTTATAAATCAACATATGTGTATATTCATATTCCCTTATATTTTATATTGCTGTTTTCTGATCTTATGGCTGTAACCAAGTTATTAGAAGTAATGCAGCAAAAAGACAACAGAAGCTGAAGCATTCAGATTAAAGCTTTCTCAGTAGAAATAATATTAAGTGGAAATATAGCAAAATATTCAGGTTCTTGGACAATACCAGGAAAGACAAAAATCAAACATCCTAAGGATTAAAGAACAAGGTTTAATTGTTTTGTATAATTTACTTAGAGCCAGTGGCATCTGCCACTATTATTAGCTGCTGATTCAGGAAACTGGGGGGAAAAAACCTTACTGCCAGTTCCTGTGATAACAATCAAGAAATCAAACAGTTTGGTAAAGCCTTTTAGAAAATAAAATGAAGCTACTATTCAAAGCAGGTTCAGGATATTTACAAGTTATTACTAATACTTGTTTCTGTCCCAGTAATCTGTTGGATCATTGGATGAATAGATCAATACTTTCTTTGGGGTCAAAGAACAGATTTTCATTAGGCAATGGAGAGATGATTCTGCTTTGGGAAGCATTACCTTGATTTTTGCTATGAGAAGGACAGAAGCGAAGTGCCATAGGGAACAACTATATACAGGCTTGGACTACATTTCACCAGCAGTGTTATTTTCAACACTGCAGCTTTATCAAGAAAATAATTGCTAAAGAAAACTGCAAAGGAAATATTCCTATTAAAACTCTCTTTGTTTTAAAGTGCTTGACCATACACACATAATCTACTTTAAGCAAATAGTTTGGGAAAAGAAAAGCAGAGTCTGCTTGGGCCAAAGGACAAGATTTCTCAAATTGTACTGTGTTGGGAGAGAACCATTCTTCCTTATCTCTTGCCAGGCATTAAATATAGCTGAGCTTTTAATTATAGTACTTACTTAAGAGCCAGACCTCTTGAATTTCTGATATTTTTATCTTAGTACCTGTAGACTGTACTGCTACCTGAAAATTTATTATCTCTATATAATGCTTATCGATGCTTTCATTTATTTTTACTTTGATGTTTATTCACAGCCTTCTGGACATTGGTAAAGTTACAATAAGGCTAGCAGTAAATAATTTTGCTCCATTGTTATACAACTACACTTTCTTAACATATTAAATATTAGTATTGGTATTATAAAACTCAGCAGCACTTTTTAATGCAGCTGTTGATAAAAATAGGATCGCCAACATGATCGCCAACATCCGATAACAGATATGGCACAAGAAGAAGAAGAGTTGGTATTATCTTGTTATTTTCTCTTTCTGTGTTTTTAGTCATGTTATGAGTTATCTACCATTATGTAGCTATTGGCCATATTTTAAATGTCTTATTAGAAAGACAACGTAATGGAAGGTAGGAGTGACTTTGGGAGACAGGAGGAAGAGCTGCAGTCTAGGCAATGGTCTAGTAAATCAAATTTTAGTCTATGCAAGCTGTAGAGTGAGGACTTTATGTGACTGCCACTTTCAACTTCCTGCTGGCTTCTGCATTGATTTGCTTGTAGAAAGCCAGCAGGGAACATTGGAAATCATAATTATGTAACTTCAGTTCTTTATGACATTGTGACAATGAGCGCCCAGCTCATTGTCACAATTTCAATCTATCAATTCTTTATCAATATTGTATTGTATTGTATTGTATTGTATTGTATTGTATTGTATTGTATTGTATTGTATTGTATTGTATTGTATTGTATTATGTTGTATTATACTATATTATATAAAATATATTAATAAAGTAAAATAATAACAAGCACCCAACTCACAATCACATAAACATAGGGATGCTGGAACATTTAAGACTAGTCATAACTGCCAGTTGTTTAGCACCATTGTAAGTTAAAATGGTTGCCGAATGAGTAGTTATTAAAAGAGGGCCAGCTGTACTTTCAGATTTCCAGGATTCTTTTAAAATAACCTGACAAATTTAGAGCTAATTCTTCTGATGAGCTTCTTATCTGGACTATTTTGCATGGGCAACATCCTTACATCTGGGGAAAATGCACTCTAACTTTTTCCTCATGCAAGAAAAAATAGAAACACAAATATAAGAACTATAAAAAAGATATAAAGACTACTGTATTCCAGAATACACTTCTGGAAATGAAGGAAGAAATTGGAGTGATTGTAAAAGAGAAGAAGCATAAGGCATAAAGTGATATCATTTAAAAATAAAATTGAAACAGATAAAAAATTATGGAAAGAAAATAATATGGCAGAAGTTGAAATAAGAAGAGATGGAGAAAAATTATAAATTTGTGATAAAGGATGCATAAAAGAGATAAATATTGGAAAAAACGGGAAGATTAAGATATATTATAATGATGATTTTGATTATATAGAGTTATATAAGATGTGACCTGGTTAGCACTCTGTTCATAAAATATGTATGACGAAAAGAAAAAATTTTCAATAAAACTTGTCTATTAAAAAAAAGAGCTAATTCTGATGGGCTGCTTATCTGGACTATTTTGCATGGGCAACATCCTTACATCTGGGGAAAATGCATTCTAACCTTTTCCTCATGCAAGAAAAAATAGAAACACAAATATAAGAACTATAAAAAAGATATATCATAGACTACTATATTCCCCATTTCTAATTTCTTTTCATCCCAGCAACAGAAAATGTTATTTATTCTGCAGAAAAATTGGTGGAAAAGATAGATTTCTGAAGAGCTTTAATATATCCTGGTTAACTGGCACTGGTAACTGGGAATCAAAAAACATTCAACCTTGATTATATTAAGAGATTAACAGAGTTGGAAGGGACCTTAAAGGTCATCAAGTCCAATCCCTCACCCAAGCAGGAGACCCTACACCCGTGATGGCGAACCTATGGCACAGATGCCACAGGTGGCACGTGGAGCCATATTGGTGGGCATGTGAGTGTTGCCCTAGCTCAGCTCCAGGATGCATGCACACACTGGCCAACTGATTTTCAGGCCTTATGGTTCCACCAGAAGTCGGGAAACTGGCTGTTTCCGGCCTCTGGAAGGCCTCCGGGGGGATGGGGAAGGCTGTTTTTGCCCTTCCCAGACTCCTAGAAAGCCTCTGGAGCCTGGGGAGGGGGAAAAACGGGCCTAACGGGCCCACTGTGCCATCATGTGCCTAAAGCAGGGGGAAGTGGGGGGGGTCACATGCGCATGTGCGGGAGGGCGGGGTGCATTGAATTATGGATACGGGCACATGCACCCACGACCCCCCATACTCCCCCTGCTTTTGGCACACGACAGCAAAAAGATTAGCCATCACTGCCCTACACCATTTCTGACAGATTGCAGTCCAGTCTCTTCTTGAAAGCCTCCAGTGATGAAGCTCCCATAAATTCTGAAAGCAAGCTGTTACATCGGTTGATTGTTCTCACGGTCAGAAAATTCCTCTTTGTTTCTAGGTTGAATCTCTTCTTAATCAGTTTCCATCCATTATTCCTTGTCTGGCCTTCAGGTGCCTTGGAAAATAGCTTGATCCCCTTCTTCTCTGTGGCAGCCCCTCAAATATTGGAACACTGCTATCATGTCTCCCCTGGTCCTTCTCTTCATTAGACTAGCCATGCCCAGTTCCAGTAGCCATTTTTCATACTGTATGTTATAGCCTTCAGTCCTCTAATCATCTTTGTTGCTCTTCTCTGCACTCTTTCTAGAGTCCCAACATCTTTTTTATAGTGTTGTGACCAAAACTGGATACAGTACTCTAGATGTGGCCTTACTAAGGCTTTATAGAGTGATATTAGTACCTCACTTGATCTTGATTGAATTCCTCTGTTAATGCAATTTAGGATTGCATTAGTTTTTTTGGCTGCCCCTGCACACTATTGGCTCATATTTAATTGGTTGTCCACCATCTGGATCTTAAGCCTATCATCTAGCATTGGCTATTCCTGCCAGCTTAATCTCATCCACAAATTAGATAAATTCCCCTTCTACTCCCTCATCTAAGTTGTTTATGAAGATATTGAAGAATACTGGGCCTAAGATGGAACTTTGTGGTACCCCACTACTTCCTTCCCTCCGTGTAGACGTAGTACCATTAAGGATACTCATTGAGTATGGTTTGTCAGCCAGTTACAAATCCATCTGATGGTGTTGCTATCTATCCCACTTTTTTTCTATCTTACCAAGAAGTAATCTGTGGTCAGGTTTGGCCAATGCCTTGCTGAAATCTTGCTGAAAGTATACTATGCCCATATATTTCCCTACATGTGCTAAATGAAACTGAAAATAAGGAATGCCTACTTCTCCTAGCCTCTCATCTTGCATGCTGGTTCAGCTCTTCAAATCCCTACACTTGCTATTAGTTAAATAGAATATAGACATTGCCATTCTAGAACAAACACTATCTATCTATCATCTGTCTGTCTGTCTATCTATCTATCTATCTACAGTATCTATCTATCTATCTATCTATCTATCTATCTATCTATCTATCTATCTATCTATCTATCTATCTATCTATCTATCTACAGTATCTATCTATCTATCTATCTATCTATCTATCTATCTATCTATCTATCTATCATAACCAAAGCATAAACTTGCTCCAGCAAGCTTTTTTTTCCTTCCATGTCTACATATTATACTTAGTTTTTCTAATGTTAAAGTTATGTTGTCCATTTTAAGCAGGTAGCAAGCATTTTGCTATAGGTGAAAGTTTTTTTTAAAAAATTTGATTTATATGCTGCCCTTCTCTGGAGACTCAGGGAGGCTTACAATGCGTTAAGCAATAGCCTTCATACTTTTGTATATTTATACAAAGTCAGCTTATTGCCCCCACAAACTGGGTCCTCATTTAACCTACCTTAGAAAGGATGGAAGGCTGAGTCAACCTTGAGCCTGGTGAGATTTGAACTTACAGTAATTGCAGGCAGCTGGTTTTAATCTGCCTGCAGACTAATGCTTTTAGTCTGCTGAGCTAAACCAGGCTCCTATTTTGGAGTTGATGTGCTTCAGCAATCATTTGCACTAAGGTGACCCCCTAGAAGATGGAATCACCTGGCACCCATTAGCCACTTTAGGGTGTTATGGGCAGACCCTTTCCTATTAGATCCAGGGTACCCTCTTTCATAGTTCTTTTGCTTTGGGCAATAGAAAAGTCTAGTTCAGGGGGTGTCAAAGTCAATTTCATTGAGGGCTGCATCAGGGTTGTGTCTGACCTTGGGGGGGCCAGGGTGGGTGTGGCCAGGGTGGGAGTAGCCAGCTTGATGTCACTCATGTCAGGGGGGGCGCCTGTGGTGGCCTGAGCTCTCTGCCATTGAAAACGGGCTCCTGAGCTCCATTTTCAGTTGCAACGGCCTCCTGCAACCCTCTGTCAGTGAAAACGGAGCTCAGGGGGACTGTGTGAAGCCCCCTGGGCTCTATTTTCACTGGCAGAGGGTTGCAAGAAGCCATTGCAGCAAAAAATGGAGGCTGGGTGGCCACTCCGAACTCCATTTTCACTGGCAGAGGGCTGCAGGACAGCGTCATGGCCAAAAACGGAGCCGGGGAGGGCCACATGTTGCCCTCCCAAGCTCCATTTTTGCTGACAGAGTCACCACGGGCCGGTCCTTTGCTGTTTCCAGGGCAGCCCCACAGGCCAGATCTAAGCACCCCGTGGGCCGGATGAGTTTGACACCCCTGGTCTAGCTCTTTCAGACTTTTTTTTTTTAATTTGATTTATATGCTGCCCTTCTCCGGAGACTCAGGGCGGCTTACAATGCGTTAAGCAATAGCCTTCATACTTTTGTATATTTTATACAAAGTCAACTTATTGCCCCCACAAACTGGGTCCTCATTTTACCTACCTTAGAAAGGATGGAAGGCTGAGTCAACCTTGATTTTCCTCTGAATCACCAGATCCTCAATCCAGAGGCGAGAATCATTTGGAGCTGTTGCTGACTAGAGTTGGTGGAAATAGCAGTAGCAACAGGGAAGAGAGAGACACATCATTTGCTGCTCACCTTGGGTAAGATGGGTGTCTATATAATTAAGAGAGAACTCATGGTTCTGCTAATCTTGAACACAACTCCCCCTACAGTAACAATATGGACTGCTTTTGGACATGGTGTATTCTTCTGGAATAGTACTAAACACATCTCTAAAAGATGTCCAATAATCCACTCTGATTTGGCCCAACTCTTTGCAAATGTATGTTCAAGAGGATATAAATAGGGTTAGCACTATTCCAGAGTAGCACAGTTCTAGAATAGTGTTAAACTCCTGTTCATATCAGCTGATAGAAGCTCATTATCAGCTTTCCTTTGAAGATAACTTACACAGAACACTTGCGGCCAAACCAGAGTGACAGATGACTAAATTTACTGATCTAGCTTCTGTCAAAGCTCACTTCCTGCCTCTGCCCCAGGAAGAATATGCCTTTCTATTTGCTGACAAGTCTGAAACAAGAAAGAAAACAAATCTGTGACTGTAATACCCATGCTAGTATCAGACTGGTTTTAATTTGCATTGTGGTCAGGCTGCCAAGCTTATGTGATCACTGAGATAAATCTTAAACAGAAAGCAAAAGCCATAAATCATTCACAGGAGCGTTCAGTAATGACTCTAAGTGTGATTCTCAGGGCTGATGTTCAGAGCTACACAACCCAACACAGGCTAGCTTGGATTTCTAGCTGACATAGAAGTAATTTAGCTAACCAAAGCATAATTTCCTTTTCTTTTCTTTTTTAAGAAAACACATTTATAGTTACTTTATTACTTTACTTTTAAAATATACTATTCCTTTGTGCAACAAAATGAGGCTTGTTCCTAATTTATATACACAATTGTCCAAATGAAACCTTCCCATAAGATCACATTAAGTACAGAATCTAAATTTAACCAATAGCCCCATTGGCTGCTGTTGGAAGAAATGTCCATCTGTGTTCAGTTCCAAGTGGAGAGAAAGACACTGGAAATATGGAGAGTGTTTGGAAAGATGGTTTAATGGTGGACAGGACCACATGGTTTGAGGTCCTGGGCAATTGAGCACATGGAAGAGAGAAAGTGGGGTAGGGGGAGAGTGAGAGTGAGAGTGAGAGAGAGTAAGAGAGATTGAGAGAGATTTATACCCTCTCTTGGGCTTTGAACTTGCTTCCTGTTCCTGTGAAAGAAATGTATTCTGATTGGTTGTCAGACTCCCATGGGCCATGCAGGAGTAACTTTGTAGGTTGTCTTGAGTCTCAGGCTTGATTGAATCTTGCTGGGTGATGTAATGAAGGGGCTTTGGGCAATTCCTATTATGCCTTAATGGCTTTGCCCTGACTTGGATCTTGAGTGACAGCAAACCCTATCACCCTGGAGCTGAAGGTCTTTTGTAGATAAGATGGCCCAGTCTTTTGTCTTGTAGATAGATTGGCACCAGGGGCTATTAGCAAAGGTGGGGGCTGCTTTCCAAGAGCATGTTTCTCCTTTTCTCATCCAGGGAGGTATAATATTTTACCTTTTTAATATTTCCTAGAATATTTCATTCTTCTAGGAGAAGGGTGGGTGCTAACTTTCTACACTGCATTAAAAACTCCTTTGTAAATAAGAGAGGCCTATTAGTAATCAGCTGTTCAATCGAGAGCAATTTCTTGCCTGAAACGAGTCTACTTTTCAGCTATTAGTTTTAAATTCCTTGAAATCTTTGCATGAATTTTTCCTTTTGCATGTTATTTTTTACTCCTCTAGATTTGTATGTTGCCTTTTAGCTATTAGATTTGTGATCCTAACTCTACACGATGTTTCAGCCAATCTTTTTGAAACCACCTTCTCTGGGTCCTGTCTTCACATCCCCTTCATGCCTTGACTTGCTTTGCTGAGGTTAGTTTGGCTGGGGAAAAAAAGATATGAAATCTAATGTTGCCTGGCATTAGGACAACATTATATTTTGGGGGGGAAGTCCTTTTATGTCTGCTTCTGAAGTTGCTTTTCTTCAATGGACAGAGCTCTTCTAATTTCAGAACACATCCAAGAAATCTACTTTAAGTACTTAACTACACATTTACAGTTTTCCACACTGATCTTTCAAGAGTTACTTCATTTATTCTTATAAAACAGTTGTAAATGAGATGTAGGGTTGTAGATAAAATCATAGCTGATGTTTTTTAAAGGAAGTGATTAAATGTTCCTTCTGTGATAGCAATTAATCGGCTCTTAATCCTATATAGTTTTAAATGTGAGGTAAGCTTTTTGTTAGCAGATGTGATTAATTTGATCACACCAAAAGAGATTTTGATACACCTGTACTGAGATTTATGTTGTTATTGTTCATTTCGGGAATCAAAGTTTCCTTGCTGTTAAACAGCTGACCGGTTTAGAACATCATTTATTTAAGGTACATGACTGCAGATAGCGGCATCTAGTGGTAGATCTTCCAAATGACTACAATATCTCCAAATTGCACTGTAAATGTGATTGCAGAGCACTAAGTGTCTCTGGAAACATTTTGTTTTGTTCCCAGATGTCATAGGAAAGGGAGAGAGGGAAATTTTTATTTGGCTGCCTGCAGGATGTGGTCACAAGTCAAGCTTTGTATGTGATGTATCTACACATATACAATATATTGTGCTAAATGCTGGTTCTGGGTCCTGAGTTCCCACATTTTTAATCTTTCATTAAAAAACCCCTATGGTCTTCCTCTGGAAAAAGTAATTGTCTATAAATTCTGATTGCTGGCATGGTTATCATGATGTGGGAAATTAACATTTTAAAAGCAACATGGGTAGGATGTTATGTGTCTATGCAGAGTTTTAATCTCTAAATTTAGTTAGGTTCTCATGGGTGGGTGAAAACTTGCTCCTCAAGACTTCCAACCCTGTGGGGCTCCAGGGGTGATGAACCCCAGTGATTGGGGTCCCTGAAGCATATGTACTCATGGTAAGTAGCTGAATTTTGGATTTAATGTGCCTGGACATTAGACTGCGGGATCCTTGGTGCTCTCTGAGCTTGGTGGCTTTCTTGCAGACATTTTATTAGCAAACTAGGTAACCTCATCTCTGGCAGAAGGAAGTGTGGTTCTTTTTTATATATATACTATTTTATATGTACTATTTAGTATGGCTGGACACTGGACTGTCTGCTAGTCTTGTCCAAGGAGCTGCATCTGCCCCTTCATCCATGCTTAATCCTTCATCTGCCTGAGTTACTGGCCTCCCTTGCATGGTGGCTTGAAACCTAACCTTAGAACTGTCATAAAAAGGCACAACAAAGAATGTTCTTCTTGCATCAACTCAGAAAGCTCAGACTGCCCAAGAAGCTGCTGAAACAGTTCTACAAAGGAATTATCAAGTTTGTCATTTGTACTTCTATAACTATCTGGTTTGATACAGCAACTAAACAGGACAGGCACAGACTTCAACTGATAGGACTGCAGAAAAAACAATTGCAACCAACTTGCCTTCCATTGAAGATTTCTACATTGCATGAGCCAGAAAGAGGACTGAGAAAATATCTATAGATATTTTCTTCACTAGATTGTGGGAAATCCATCCAGTCAGAGCTGAAGAAGCTTCTTGGATGAGGAGTGAAACATCTTCAAAGAAAAACAAGAAAGTCCAGTTGCCTCTTGGAAAAGCACATTTGGGGCAACCAGGACCTGGATGACTGAAAATCTCTATAGACACAAAGATAATTTTTTCCCTCTGTGCCATTACTCTGCTAAACACATAATTCCTACAGCACTGTATTATGCTTAAACATATTTAATCATATTAGTATCTCATGACTATCACTTGTTTGCGGTATCTTATGACTTACGATTGATCTTATGATTTATGTTTTATCACTTTGTTGTTTGTATATATACTGAGAGCTTATGCACTGGAGACAAATTTCTTGTGTGACCAATCACACTTGGCCAATAAATAATTATCCGTTCTGTTCTGTTCTGTTCTGTTCTGTTCTGTTCTGTTCTGTTCTGTTCCCTTTAGTGAGTAAGATCAATGGGGGGAGGGGAAGGAGGGCAAACAGCAAGATCTCTAAAACTTTTTTTTCTACTGAAGATTTCATCTCAGTTAATTTACTAGCTAAATAAATAATAATTTATTATTAATATGTTAGGAATGTGATGCACTTTTGCCTGAGAGTTTTGTGTTTCTTCTTTTGATTCCCATTAGATCTTTCTCCTATCTCTCATTGTTAGCTTGTTCCTTTGCACAGGACTGGGCTTCTGCTGAAGGTTTTTCACCGTTATGCTTCCAGCTACTAGCTTTGCTTTGACCACCTTGCCTGCTGATTTCTGTCACCAGCCAACAAATTGCTTTTCTTGCCTTTCTTTCTCTTTAGGTGGGAGAGTTAAAATAAAAGCATGCACCCTCTCTAATCTGCTCTTCTCTGAACTTTTCCAAAGTAGCACTGGGTCCTATCTTGCTTGGTTGCTGCATGCCATTTTTCCATATATATATTTTTTATTTTTATATTTATATGCCGCCCTTCTCCGGAGACTCAGGGCGGTTTACAATGTGTTAAGCAATAGCCTTCATACTTTTGTATATTTATACAAAGTCAGCTTATTGCCCCCACAAACCGGGTCCTCATTTTACCCACCTTAGAAAGGATGGAAGGCTGAGTCAACCTTGAGCCTGGTGAGAGTAGAACTCGCAGTAATTGCAGGCAGCTGGATGTTAAATGCTGCCTTTTAGTAGGAGGCATTAGCCTGCTATGCCACTCAGGCTCATATACTTAACTACTATCAGATCAAACTGGTGTTTCATGAACACAGCAGGAGACCCTGTGAAGCCTCCTGCAAAACATCCTTGTCTGCAAATGGCCCATTTGCCTGCTTCCCACAGATTCTTAAATTTTTCCTTCAGATCAGTTAACTGTGTAGGATCTCTGTCCTTGCCCAGAGTTGGAGGATTCTTCTGGCTGACCTTCTGTTTGTTCTCCTTTCCTGTGTTGGTTATTGTGGTCCTTGGATTCATGTACTGGTAGTCCTCGACTTACAAAAGTTCATTTAGTGACCGTTCAATGTTATAACGGCATTGAAAAAAGTGACTTGTGACCATTTTTCACACTTACAATCTTTGTAGCAGCCCCACGCTCATGCAGATCAAAATTCAGGTGCTTGGCAACTGGTTCATATTTATGTCTGTTGCTGTGTCACAAGGTCATGTCATCACCTGTTGACAAGCAAAATCAATGGGGAAGCCAATTTCATTTAACAACTGTGTTACTAATTCATCAACTGCAGTGATTCACTTAACAACTATGGCAAGAAAGGTCGTAAAATGGGGCAAAACTCACTTAACAAATGTCTCACTTAACAACAGAAATGTTGGGCTCAAATGTGGTCGTAAGTCTAGAACTACCTATATTGGCCTGTTTTTCTCCAGAATGGAGAGAAACAACTGTTTACGATCCCTAAAACTTCCATACACTCCGTCACTTTTGCAATCTGCAGAGACACAAGTGAGGACACTAGCCCATGTCCAGCCTTGGGCCACAGCAGACTTACTTCTTTATTTCTGAAACATTCATTCACCTATCACAGTCTGCCTGAGCATCATTACCTGCTTTCTTCCATGCCTGATATAACTTTAGGCAACTTTGTTCAATAAGACAATAGGAAAAAGGGAGTTTGAACACAGCCTCGTGATCAATGTCCTTTGACACAGAAAGATCACATTCACTGCTCCAAAGCCAAGTTCTCTCTTGCTTTCTAGACACTTCTGGTCATTCCTCAGTTGAACTTGCAGAGGGACAAAGATAAATGGGGATAGGAATGGAAAGAGCCAGACACATTCAACAAAACTCCCTAGCTAAAATAAATTTTTAGACACAGACTGTTGCTTTACACACACACCTTAATGGTGCCCTTATGTGGCAGTGGGAAGGGACATGGGATCAATCTCACAACACTCTCCCTATAATGACACCCCAGCTTTTGTCACTGGTCTCAACTCAAAAATTGTAAATCCCATCAGTTTTTGTGGAATCAAATGCAGGACCCAAAAAACAATTATCAAGACTTGCTGCAGTAATTATTTATTTAATAGCACACACTGGAGGAATAAAGACATGGATTCCTAGGGACAAAAGGATACACTTTTATTTAAACATTTCAGAAAGGAGAAAATAATGTAATCATTTATATGCATAGGTAATAGATGATGTAAGCATATACATTCATAATTAGCACACCTCCAGTTACTTCCCTGTCCTTCTACTGTTAACTATCCTCAAGAAAGAATTCTTGTCTTAATAGAAAGAGACATATCAGTTACATTATCATGGAAAGGTGGATAAAGGTTCTTAAGAACCAGGCATACCAAGGTTGCCTTTTTTTCTTTGCCACATTCCTCCTATTCACTGGTAGCCTGGAAGAAGGTGGTTTCTTGGCTGGGACTTTCTGCATTGGGAGTGCTGCTCTCGAGAGGCAGGGAATGGAGGTGACTTGAGACCATTTCATAGGCCTCAGCCATGCTTACCAGCTCTGTGGTAGCCATGTTTGACATCTGCCCTATGCTGCCTTGGGGGCTGCTGGTGGGTTTTTCTTTGACCATGGAAGTGCCGGGAGGTCTGAAGCCAGCTGAGCGTTTTCTTGCAGGGATGGAATGTGCATAGCCCTGGGTGGCTGGTGGGTTCAGAGCTGTGGATGCAGACCAAGGTTGAGCACTGCTGGCCTCAGCAAAGCTTAGGCTGTCTGTTGTTCTGCTTATATCATCTGGGGCATTGGTAGCCTGGAAGAAGGTCGTCTCTTGGCTGGGACTTTCTGCATTGGGAGT
>WNWU01000016.1:35510649-35545815 GCA_012654045.1 Ptyas mucosa | reverse complement strand
GGTATCAGCCATTATAGCTGCAGATGTGCTCACTTCAGAAACCAGCTCCGTGGTAACCATGGGTGATATCCACCCACTTGGAAGCCTTGCTTCAGGTTCCAGGGATGTGTTTGACTCTGATTCCAGGGGAGGAGAGTCAGTCAAGTTCTGTGTGCCTCCGGGTACTTCGGGGCTGGTGAAGGTCACTTGACTTCCTGTGTGCTCTGAAACTGTGAAATATCAGTTTTTAATTCTTATATTTAATTAATTTATTACATTGATTAATTATGTGGTAACATTTTTATCCAGTGAATTCATCTAGCTTATTGGCTTTTTTTTTAAATTTGATTTATATGCCGCCCTTCTCCGGAGACTCAGGGCGGCTTACAATGTGTTAAGCAATAGCCTTCATTCTTTTGTATATTTATACAAAGTCAGCTTATTGTCCCCACAATCTGGGTCCTCAATTTTATTAATTTTTATTAATCATTTCATGTCAATCCTATTTCTCTATTATCCTTTAAAGAAAATATTTTTCTCCTTTACATTTTTCATTTGTTTTGGATTAAACAAGGAGTTTCTGTTCCTTTTATGAAAAGATTTTTGTAAAACTTGCTGCTGCCCTGCTTTTGGACTTTTCTGTAATATAAGAAGCATATTGTTCTTCTGATTATCTGGGAGATTTGGGAACAGGACAAACAGCTTCAAATGGTGTTGCTTGGAGATGGTTATTTCTCACAAAATAAGTCATTATATTGTATCCCCCAAGGCTCCATTCAGTACCTACATGGAATAGTTGGGAGGGATCATCAGGAGGCATGGAATTAGTTACTATTAGTATGTTGATGATATCAACAAAAAGAGCCGAGGTGGCGCAGTAGTTAGAGTGCAGTACTGCAGCTACTTCAGCTGACTGCTAGTTCAGCAGATCAGCAGATCAAATCTCACTGGCTCAAGGTTGACTCAGCCTTCCATCCTTCCGAGGTGGGTAAAATGAGGACCCAAATTATTGGGGACAATATGCTAATGCAATATGCTAATATGAAATATGCTATATGCTAACTTTGTAAACTGCTTAGAGAGGGCTGTAAAGCACTATGAAGCGGTATATATATATATATATATATATATATATATATATATATATATATATGTATGAGAAATTTGATGTCCTCCAGTCTTGCATATAGAGATAGTCCTCAAGTTACGACCATTCGTTCAGCAACTTTTCAAAGTGACAGTATAGCTGAATGAATGGTATTTTGGCCTGGTCCCTGAAGTTGCAGCTGCTGTATGATCAAAATCTGGGTGCTTGATAGCCTGCCCACACAATCACAGGGTCACTTCAACTCCATCCACCTGCCTATCTCCCTACATCTCTGCCATTCTGAGCACCTGCATTCTGCTGCCCTGCACTCCACTGCCTTAGTTGACCTTTGCCATCTTCTTGCTCCTGCTGCCAACCAAGCACTGCATGGTTGCATGAGGTCTTCTTCTTCCTGAGGTCGCATATGGCAGTTTCCTCACAAGATTTCAGGAAAAAGAACTTGCATGGCCAGCATCTGCCTTGTTGTGGGAGTAAGAAGATAGCAAAGGTTGCCTAGGACAGTAAAGCAGAGGGTGGCAAGGGCCTTGGAGTGCAAGGCAGTGAAGATGGCTAGGGCTTCATGCCATACCATGCTGCTGGGCTGAGCTATGCTAGCTGCAGCTTCCTAGGGCCATTGTGGTTGCATGCTGCAGGACTGGGCGAGGATGGAGGAGCTGTCGCTTCATGCTATACTGTAGCTCAGGAGATTCTTGCAGTCCCAGAGCCATGGCATATCAAGAAGCCACTGAGCTACAGCGTGGTTAGCAGCCCCAGAGCAACACCGTTGGGGGAAGTTGGAGTCTGTTACCTTGGAAGAATCAAGGCTCAGGGCTGAGAGGGACTAAAGCGGAAATGGCTTGGATAGGGGTAGATCTTCAGCTAATGATAGATGAGTTTCAGTCAACAGTGGCAACAGGGATTTTCTGGGATTGCCACAGTTTAACAATTGCATCTCCTGGCGAAGGAAATCTGGCCTCAGTTGCTATTGTAACTTGAGGACTATCTGTAATAATATGCTCCTCACAATAACATAACATATTGTGGGAAAAGCAGAGTTGCTCTTGTGGAAAAATAGGAGCAAGAGGAAATATTAGGTATGTTTGCTGCCTTGAGTAACTTATAAAATAATAAAGGCAGGATAAAAATCTATTGAAAACAGTGAAAACAAATGAAGCAAATAGAATTAAAATTAGAAATTAATATCAACTGTTTAAAAAGAGTTTTTAAAAGCTGATTAATATATTAAGCTGTCTAATAATTCTGGGAAGGGAATTTTCATTCTCATTAACTGAAATGGAAACAAAAAGAAGGCTGGATTATTGATTGATTGATTGAATGAATGAATGAATGAATACACCTCAACTTGCCATTAGGAAAGGAAGGCCAAGGAAATCAAATGACAGGTTCATATAGAAAAAAGTGTTCACTCAGATAGACTCAACTTTGGTCATGTAGACCTTTAAATATAATTGGCAGCCTACATATACCTGTCAACTGAAGTTTCTAGAGCAGACACAAAAGCTGAAAACAGAAAAACTTTCATCTTCCCTCCCATTTATAACAGAATAACAGAATAACGGAATTGGAAAGGACCTTGGAGGTCTTCTAGTCCAACCCCCTGCTCAGACAGGAAACCCTATACCATTTTAAACAAGTGGTTGTCCAACCTCTTCTTCCAATGTTGGTGCATTCACAACTTCTTGAGGCAAGTTGTTTCACTGATTAATTTTTCTAACTGTTGTAAGCATCAAGGCTTATGTTAAAATGCTGCATTGGTTTTTGAACAGCCAAGACTTTAAGAAAAAGACTATAGATACAAAACTGCACTCCTCAAGCTTCTTTAATATATTTATTTCATTGTAGATGGAATAATAATCTTAGACTGTTAGAGCTGTGCAAACCATTTGGAAAGTTGTTTTACTCACCTCACAAAGCTTCCCTCTAAATGGTTGCACAGCCCTATTACTAAAACTACAGACACTGTACTGTGTGATCAAAATCAAGAGCATAGTGCTATATTCTGTTTTTTAATGCTGTCTTAAGAAATATTTTCTTTGCCAATGTAAGCAATGAGATTCTTGACATTATTCAAAAAAGTCATCATCACTCACTTTAAAAGTTAAATATGATGTAGACATATTTGAAAAGCAAACTTTTACCAGTAAAAAATATGAGTTGAGTATACTTGTTATCCATTCCTATTTTTCTAGAGGGCTGAAAGTAAAATAATTAAGGCAAAACCTAAATAAAAAAGGCTGATGCAGTTATTTTATAACTCTACTTGAGATGTTTTCCTGATACCATGAAAGACTACCACATCTGTGTATAATTTTCATAATAAAAAGGTAAAAATAAGTTGCCAACCCCACAACTCTTACTTACAAGACAAATTAGATTTAACATTAGAAGTGAAAGAGTAGGTGGGCACCCAAAAGAAGACTAAAATAGCTTCTAAATCTACTAAACTGTCTACTTCAAATTACATATTAAACTTTGTGAGACAACTTTTTTTAAACTTAAGAAAGTCTTGACTTACCCAGCAAAATGTAAAGGACAAGTTTCCAAAAATACCTCCGTGGTTCCATAATTCTGTTGGAGTTCTTTTCAGTACCTACAGTATTTCACTGGTGAGAGTGCCCCTCCTGTTATAAAGTGTGATGCTGTATTGCCGTGTTTCCACTCAAAGTAATTTCTCATGCTATCAGCCACAAAATATACTTTTATGAACAAAAGATGATTTAATCTTCCAACAAAATGCAGACAAAGAGAGATGCCCATAAACAAACACGCTGAATGACTGTATAATATCAGGGATTTTCTTGTTTAATAATAAACAAGAAAAGTAAACATCAAAGTAAGTGATGCAGTGAATGTCCTTTCAGGGTGCTTGGAGTCTGCGGGAGCCTGGACAACAGGTTCAAACAAATCCTGATAAAATGGAGTGGCTGTGGGTAGGAGACTCCTTTGTATCTGGGGTTTACCACCTTTGGCTTTGGATGAGGTTGTACTGCCCCAGATGATTTGCCAATTAGCATGGGCGTCTAAGACAGTGGTGGAATTCAAATTTTTTTACTACTAGTTCTGTAGGCATGGCTTGGTGGGCATGGTGTGGCTTTGTGGGTGTGGCTTTGTGGGCATCGCAGGGGAAGGATACTGCAAAATCTCCATTCCCACCCCACTTCAGGGGAAAGATACTTCAAAATCCCCATTCCCTCCCCACTCCTGGGGGAAGGATATTCCAAAATCTCCATTCCTACCTGACATAACCTGCTGAATTTCACCCCTGGTCTAAGAGTATGATACAACCCTGGGGCGGGCTGGGGGCTTGAGGGTACTCCTGCTGCCTTGTTAACCTTTTAGCCTAGTAGTTTTAGGTTTGAACTTAGTATACATGTTGGGTAACCTCTCATGACTGAGATTGTTTTCTGTTGCTGTCCAATAGCTTTCTCCAGTCTGATGGCTTCTAAAGATGTTTTCAAGTTAACTCCCATTATCCTATTGGCTGGAATTGATGAAAATTATAGTCTAAGGAGTCATATGCTCAATATATTCTCATAAATTTAGAGTCTTAATTTTAGGTTCAAGACCAAATTACTTAATTGTATTTTAATCAATCTTTAAAATATTTGTATTATATGTATTTTATCATTTGACTGTACACCGCCCTGAGTCCCCCGGGAGTAGAGCGGTATATAAATATAATAAACAAACAAACAAACAAACAAACAAACAAATATCAATGTGTCCTGTTACTAAGTTTTTTGGCTGTATACATCAAAGCAAAATGAAATCAATCTAAAATATGACCTTAATGTAAATCAGAATAAAATACAATATTGCTTTCTTGAAAGAGACTATGATAAGCCTACTAGTAAAGAGTCATGTAGGATCTTTTAAAACCTTATGTGATGTTGACTTTTAAACAATGTTCCAAGAATCCTAGCCATATACAACTCATCCATAATTATCAAATCTTTTTTGTTCAGTTTGCTTTTTATACATACTGATTGAAGAAAGTTTGCAAATTTGAGTATTAAATAAATATAGACAAGTTCTAAAAAGCTGTTTTATATGTACACATAGGAAGCCATTCTACATGTAGAATCAATAAGAAATACATTCCTCAGTTGATACTGAAGACTCCAGATAGAGATCATTACTCAGAGAATTCCATAGAAAGTGGAATATGCATTTCTCTAGAAGTAATGGAGTTTGAATATGCATTTCGCTAGAAGCATTCATAACACTTCACAGTAAATTGTTTGTCACATAGTGGCAGCACAGGGTTGAACTTGGAAAAAGCAGCAGTTAAGATGACAGCTTCTTCTTTTCCAGGCAATGGCAAATGTCCACTGGCTTAGTCATAGGCAAACGCTTGAGCGTGAGAAAAATAGCACTCTAGAGACACGTGGTATTTTAACAATGAACCAAAATTCAGCAATAACTAAAACAGCAATGCAAATAATGGACCTTGGGAAAAGATTCAAGTATTGCTAATAGTTATAAAATACATTTTTACTGTCTCCTTCATTTTGGCAGACAACAGCATCCAAACTATGCTGCCAGATATTTTCATGTTTCTTTATTATTAGACAGGGGCAAATTAATGAAAATACAATTGTGGGGTTGGGGGGAGGGGAGGGGTTACTTAAAGCCCTTTCATATAAACTTTTGAATCTAGGAAAATTAACCTCTTAGTTGAAGAAGTACAAAAATAATCTAGAAGGTAACTGTAAAAATCTCAAATATTTTCTCCACCCAGAAACTTGCGAAATAGCTCTCTGCAAAAACCACAGATGATATTTTTTTTTCATTTAAAAAGATTAAAATCTAGGGTATCCCAGAGAAAGTTTTACTTCAATTTCAATTACACTTATTTTTTTACTTTCAGTTTTCTTCTGCTTTAGTCCTGTCTTTCAGATTTAATTCTAGATTATGGCATTTAAAATAGGGGAGAGGGAATGGTTCCCTGACAACCACATACTTTTTTTAAGCTAGCCAAATCTGACTTATAGTTCCTTATGTAATATGTAACTCTGTTTTCAAGGCTTTATAATAAAATAAATCACAACAGTTCCAAGAATGAAGTATAAGTGCTATTGGAAGGAAAATTAGGTCTGTTGCAAGCTGGGTTTGAAAGACCTCAGGCAGTTGTTTGAAGCAGCAGAGAAGTTTATTTCTGAGAGCATGATACAAGCATAATATCAGCTGATATAGAGGTAGCCATTCTTAAATCTTTTCCAAGGGGTCTCTGCATAGGAACTGCTTGCTTTTTTCGCCCATGCTATCGTTGTCTCTTTTACTTGTTCCTCCTCCAATTTCATACCCAATAGATAATTATACAATTCCTAGCAGCAAGAATCATTTTTGCTCAGAGTTGGAAATTGGGAGATACACCACCAGAAGAAGATGTGATGGAGTGCGCAGAGGTGGATAAACTCACGAAAGAAATACAAGAAAAAGAAGAAACCGACTATTACTTTAGTATGGCAAAGATGGTATGACTGGCTGGAGAAAAGGAAAATAAAATAGAACTAGGAACATGAAAAAAGAAAGGAAATAGCTAGATAGGAATTGAGTATCAAATAAGAAAACAATAAATCAAAAAGGGAATTCAAGATATCGTTATATATGTAAGGTGTAGAGATATATATAGAGGAATATAGTTTACCAATGTGAATATCTAAAATACAAGTCGTAAGACTTGATATATATTTACTTGTTGTGTATATCGTATTGTCATATTTGTGTTTGTTTGTTTTCTTTTTTATATCAAAATAAAAAACTTTAATTAAAAAAAGATAATTATACAATTCCTTTATTGCCCTCTCTTTACAAGGGAACAGCACATTTGCAATTCAGGTATCCTACTGAGCTGTGATTTGTTGATTGCAAACAGTGCACTTTTTGCTGAGGCAGTAGGGGGGAAGCTTTTTCTCTTCTGGATTAAAGAGATCTCAGGTTAGGTCAGATGAAGTTTGCATCCTATTACATTTAGTGTTTCCTGTTGCACTTTGAACTTCACCTAGAGCCTATTTTAATTTGTGATTTGACTTATAGAAGGAAGAATATGTGAAGGAAGGACTCAGTTTCTTTCCCACACTACAGTTTATTTGAACCATAAACTCTGTGATTATGGACATAATTGTTCAAGCATATTTGCTTATGCTTTAGAATCAGTTTGTTCTAACATGTGACTTGCTAACTCACTGTTGACCATTCAGCTTCCTATAGTCAACATTCAGCCTTATGTAATAAAATTGTCACACAAGGCTTGGAATCTCAACAGATAATTGTGACCAATTTGCCATTGATGTTGGCCGATAATACAGCCAAATGTCTTCATATTTTCTAAACTACAAGAAGATACATTTTAAAATAAATATTTTACTTCTCTGAGTACAAAAGGGCAATATTTATGCATGAATGATGCATAGTAATGAATAATAATTTGATTTGAGAAGTTTGTATCTTCCTCAATAGCTGAAGCAGTAAAAGGGGAAGGAGAGAGAAAGTGAGAAATGCTATATATTGAGTACGCAAGATTTGTAAACTTGGTGCCAAATTGTTTTAGGATTTAGTCCTATATAAGACAATAATTTATTAGGACAATCCTCCAAAATCCATTATCTAATGCAGTATCAGGTTCAAAGAATCAGGACCACACATTAAGTTCCAGTTAAGCTGATTTATTGCTCATGCCTATACATAAGAATCTAGTCAACTAATGGTCAGCACTAAACTGGCAATAGATGAGAATTAAGGGAATTCAAGGGGGGAAGGTTGGTTGTGTATTATTTGTGGGGCCGTAATGCTGATTCCTCTCTTCACTCCACCCTTAGGCTCTTCCTCCTCTTCTTCTGAGAATCCCTGAGAATACAGGGATTCTCAGCCAGGGTTCCATAACTGGTCATCAGGGATTAACTGGGGGATTGTGTTTGTTTTAAAAAACCAGACACTGAACAAAATCCCTCCAAACTCCAACATTGGGTGCACCCACCAAGCTGCACAGATCCAGGCAGGGTGGGGATTGTGCACATATGCAGATGGGGAGGTAAGCAAATCATAAATTGAGTAATGAGAAATCAAAGAACAGGAGGGAGCTGAACTGAGGAGGGAGGCAGAGAGGAGGGAGGAGCAGCAGGTGGTGAGAGGGCGGGAGGGAGAAGGAGAGCGAGAGAGCTCTGGGGGCTTTGTTCTAAGTCTGTCCTTGCCATTGTGCACTTGCCTTTCTGCAGGCATAGTAGTCAAGGAGAGGGACTCTGTCCCAGAGCTGTGGTGGCCCGGCCACCAGTGGCAACAGGTGCACACCTGTCTTTTATTTTTAGCTTAATAATACTGTTAATGCATATATAAACTGTTACACATGAAACAAATATAATTTCGTAGCATTCTAGCCTTTGAGCCTTTATGTGCAGGGATTCCCCAAGGCTTGAAACATATTTCAAGGGTTCCTCCACAGTCAAAAGGTTGAGAAAAGGTGATCTAATGCATTCTGTTCTGCTATTAGAACTCATTCATGAACATCAACATGAATGGATACAAAATGTCTATGAGGTACCTTACTTGTATTTTTCCCTATTCAGTTCCTTCCACTAGAAGAAAAGCTATATATTGTTAAGAATATATTTTGTGCAAGTGAATTGATTTAGAAATGTTCTTATTTGCTTTTGTTTTTAAAGACAGTGCATGATTATACCAACTCTCTGCTTTGGAAGCCAAGGCAGAGTTGTTAAGGAAAATACAATAATATAGCTTTCAACCAGTAGAAAAATATCTTCATCAGTGGTCACCAGTTTAGGATTCATTTTGAATGAAAAATGGTACAGTTTCATTCTGCATTTATTCTAGTTTCAGTTACTGGATAGAATGAAGAACTTCATCCTTCAATTTATCTTTGGACTCATCTCAAGAATGATTATCTGTTCCTACTGAACTCTCATAAATATCAGGATCCCTGTTTGTTCAGGAATCTGTTTATGTATCTGTACTTAATGTGTAAAATGTAGGTAGAAATGATTGGGTTGCAGATAAAGTTTGTTTTATATATCTTTTTTAAAAAATCCATTTTCAAACAAACATATAAATAAAAATAAACAGTTTACCACATATGAAAAAAGGAAAATAAAATGTAACACAATAGATAAGAACAAAAAAGATAAACTAACTACAAATATGATTCAAGTTCACTTGATTTTATAAGTCTTCAAAAGGAGAAACTAAATTTTCAACTATCACAAATCTGTCCAATTTTTTCCCCCAAAGAGAAAGATGTGATGTTTTCTGAATATATGATTTTCTTAAAAATTGTTTTATCATACTTCTGTATAATCCAATGATTTATAGCTGGACCTATTGGTAACCTTTAAGGAACATGGTAAAATGTTACAGTATTTCATTTATAGAGTTTACAGAGTTATTTTTTTAAAATTTGACTATTGTTATTGTTATTGTTATTCCAATAAATATTTATTTTCCATTCCTTTTTATTTTATCATTAATTTAATAATAATAGTGAACAAATTAAAAGATAATACTGTTTTACTGATAATGTTAATACAATTATTTGTATGATTTTTACTATCTTCATAAAAAAAGGAAAAAGAGCAAGAAACATATAGCAATTCTGCATATGCTCATTTCATAAATTTAACTGTTGTGTCTTACAGACAGAGAAAATATTAACATTCACCTGTGAAAACTGAAAGTGCATATCTTATAGATACCACAGATTTCATTTTAGTGTTGGCAAACAGTATCCTGTAATTTTTTTGATATTCCTAAAGTTGATTTAAAATACACATTATTTTTAAAGAGAAGAGTATTTTAGTTCTTTCTTTTTAGTCCAGTTAAACTTTTATGGATAAGATACTAATTTCTTGAACCAATCAAAGTTACAAGGTAGCTGAGGGATGTATTTGAGTTTGCTCTTTTACTGTATAATAGTGGTGGGTTGCTTCCAGTTCAGACCAGTTCGCAAGAACCGGTAGTAAAAATTTGTAGTAGTTCAGAGAACTGGTAATAACATTGACTGGCCATGCCCCTGAACTGGTCCTCAGCCCGGTCGCCGCTCGATTACCCTGCCCATCTCATCAGAGGCTTTTTTTTTTTACTTTTAAAAGCATTTTTTCTACAACCTCTTCGGCCAAAAAAAATGCTTTTAAAAGTAAAAAAAAAGTCTCTGATGATCACGCGGCTCAGCTGGGATCGTCAGAGGCTTTTAAAAGCATTTTTTTCTGCAACCTCTTCGGCCAAAGAGGTTGTAGGGGGAAAAAATGCCTTTAAAAACCTCTGGCGATCCCAGCTGAGTTGCCTGATCATCAGAGGCTTTTAAAAGCATTTTTTCTGCAAGAAAAAATTTTAAGATTATAGAAAAAATGCTTTTAAAAGTTAAAAAAAAAAGTTGGCCACGCCCACCCAGTCACATTACACCCCCTACCAAGCCATGCCCACAAAATAAGCCACGCCCACAGAACCAGTAGTAAAAAAAATTAGAACCTACCTCTACTGTATAAGTATCTGTCTTTCCTCTGTCTTCCCACATTAGTTAAATCAAAGGAGAAATGTGTGAAACAAACTTGGGAATCGTTAAATTCTTCTTTTTCAGTGTACCATTTGTTTTTTTAAAAGTATTTTTAGTGCTGAAACAAAAAACTACAGCACCAATACCATGAATGAATGAATCAATGCTATGCAGTGAAGAAAAAAAGCTTAGTTATATATGATGATTAAAAAAAACTAAATGTGACCGAAAAGAAAGAAAGCTAACAGAAAAACAGGGAGAAGATCCATAAACCATCAGTAGCCATACAAGTTAATTCGATCCTTAAGTATATGATTAAAACTAGGCCAGTGCTTCTAAACTTTTTTTTGCCCATGGCTTCTTTCTAACCTTGTTTCTTTCCTATGCCTTCCCTGTCCTGTCCTGTGCCATTTGCAGACACAGGTACAGGACAGTAACTAGTGTGTTTTGGGCATCAAAAAGACAGTAGTTTCAGTTTAATATATCAGGTTCATCATGGCAATTTCCTGGAACTGCATATAACTATATTAGATCTTTAGATCAACCAAGTGTTATTTCTGTGGTGTTCATTTGTCTTTGAATGGTGATAATAATTTAAAACAGAAAAACAAAATAATGATTAAGTACTTAGAGAAGACCCAGGTTCAAAGAACAAGTGCTGGTGTATATAATGCAAGAAACAGCTATTTAGCCATTAAGAGGCAGTTCCTGTATATTGCTATAATCTTGAATAATTCATTTTTGCCTAACACCTGAAAGAATTATTGACATTGAAAGGAGACATAACTGTTCCATTATAGATAGATCTTATTCATGTTAAAAGAGATTACATCTATCATCACTGTAAAACCCATAATTTCTAAAGAATGAATATGCATATCTAATAATTCAGAATCAATATGAATTACAACTTTTTTCACTGAAGGCCACATTTGGACAAACATGTCAGTAGTTAGCTGTTTAGACTATTGAACTCATTCACAGTATTTTTGTCTTTCTTGTATACATAGAACTAGGCACCATTACCTCATTATCTGTAATAGTATGTCACTCATACTAGATATGCTAGCCCGAATACTATTATCAACTATAAGCCAATCTTACAGAAATATAGGAAAATAGAATCTTTAATAAATCTATTAAACTAGTTTTCAATAAATGTTTCAAGATCTATCTATTATCTATCACCTATGGCAAATGTTGATAATTTGCAGATGTAAACATAGTATCACCCCAAATTTATGTTGAAACTTCTATTGTGTCTGTTTAGGATTATGCTAAAATAGATGTCATCACTGCATTGATCAACTGAAGAATTCTCCCAGACCTTTTGGCTGTACTTATTTCAAACAATCCTTCTGTTGACATTATATTTACCTCATTCATGCTATTTTTCTGTTTCTTGCACACAGAGTACTATGCATTCCACTATTATGTCACTACCTATAATATTCAGGTATCACCCATACTTGGTATGCTAGCCCAAATACCATTGTCAGCTATAAGCCAATATTACAGAAATAGAGAAAAATAGAATCTTTTAATCAATCCATTAAACTAATTTTCAATAAATGTTTTAAGTTCCATCTGATTATCTACCACCTATGCCAAATGATATTTGCAGAGGTAAACAGTGTAAACAGATTTACACTGAATTTTTTGCTTATCTGATTAGGATTATGCTGATATGTGTAGTCACCACATTGATCATTCTCCCAGAACCTTTGGCAAACAATCCTTCTGTTGACATTATATTGCACCTTGGACATTAAAAGCTTGTAGGTTCAATTTGAGCAGCCTCACTTGCTTTGACCTAATTTGCTAAAGAGATTTGCAAGGCAGGAAGTACTTGGTTCTATTTGCCAAGGCAAAAAAGCAATGCAATTTGGTTCACTGAAACTCTTCATATTGCCCTGAAACCTCTACGTGTCACTTGCCAAAATTTCTGGCTTCTCATAAATGCTTGCCAAAATTGGAGTAAGGGTATTGAAAGATATGAAAGGCTCATCCTGCTTCAGGAAATTCACAAAGCTTGATCATATTGAATAGTTCCCAGTATGAACTATTCTTACCAAGTAGCTATACCAACTCTCCTGGGACTCCATACCCCTAAAAAAAAAACCCTACACAACAGAGGTAATAAATCTATACAACTCCAGAATAGCCAATCAATTTTGATTCTTCTGAATCTACTGCAGAAGTCAAACTTTGCCAATGTGTCTGTCCAGGCTGCCACTGTACTGAGGTCAGTATTGAAGCATTTCTCATTATACCAGTTCCTGGTTGCCTCCTGCTCTGATTGTGAAGTTTTGTGCAAACAGTGAAGAAACCTGAACTGAATGCAATGGAATGTGTTCAGCAATTCCATTAGACTAGCAATGGAGATCAGTGTGCATTTTCCTTGTCATGTAGATTGAAATGACATCTAGTAATGTAAGATGAACACAATCATTTAATACCCTAACAAAAAATTGCAGAGCCTAACAAAAAAAATGAACTAACAGAAAGATGGATTAACAAGTTTATCCTCTGTAGGTCTGTGCCATTAATAATGATGTTTAATTAATCTTCACAAAATCAATGTTGCAATAAATAATTGAGCCCTAAAAAATAGCTAATAAGAACTGGCTTTGGCTTAATATAAAAAGTCATAATTTGTGCTCTGTGAGAACTTCTAAGCAAAAAGAAGATATTTTCAGTAACCAAATTTTATATTGCGAAACTCAAAATCTTTTCACTAAATTTCTTTGAGATTGCAATAGGAAATACAAAGCCAGACATGTGGCTGGGATTAAGTTTTTGCTGATATAAAATAGATAGATAGATAGATAGATAGATAGATAGATAGATAGATAGATAGATAGATGGATGGATGGATGGATGGACCGACGGACGGACGGACGGACGGACAGATCGATGGATCGATGAGATAGATAGATGATACAAGAAGTAGATGATGATAGATAGATAGATATAGAAAAGAAGGAAAGAAAAAGAAAGACAGGCAGGCAGGCATGGCAGAAAGAAAGAAAGAAAGAAAGAAAGAAAGAAAGAAAGAAAGAAAGAAAGAAAGAAAGGTAGATGATAGAGTCGATATGCTACTTTCTTTTTTCTTTCTATTTTCTTCCTCTTGGTTCTCTTTTATTAAAGAAATAGATACAGTTTTATAAAAACAATTCTTACAATATCTAAAAGTCAATTGATTGAAAACCCTAGAAATGGAATACAAGTAGTCCTCAACTTATAACCACAAGTAAGCCCAAAATTTCTGCTGTTAACTGAGATATTTGTTAAGTGAGTTTTGCCCCCATTTTATGACCTTTCGTGACTCAGTTGTTAAGTGAATCACTGCAGTTGATAAGTTAGCAACTTGGTTATTAAGTAAATCTGGCTTCCCCATTGACTTTGCTTGACAGAAAGTCTCAAAAGATGATCACATGACCTGGGAACACAGCAACCGTCATAAATATGAACCAGTTGCTCAGCATCTGAATTTTGATCATAAGATCATGGAGATGCTGTAAAGGTTGTAACTGTGAAAAATGGTCATGTCACTTTTTTCAATACGGTTATAACTTTGAACAGTCACTAAATGAACTGTTGTAAGTCGAGGACTACCTGTATAGGGTTTTAGTCCAACATATTAAATGTTGACCTCCATTTTGCTTAGATCTGTATTTCAAATGCACAGTTATGGCAATCACTCTAATTTTGGTCTGCATCAGGATAGTGCAAAATATTAGCCAATTTCACCAAAATATCTTTTGAAAGAAAGCTTTGATAATTTTACAAGTGAAATCATATTCTTCAAGATAACAGAGACCTGTTTTTTAGTCTTGCCTAAATATCTTAGCCATTATTTAAATTTTTAAAAACAGTTTCTCAGACAACTTGAAATACCTTGAAATGACATAAGCGAGTATAAAATGGTAAGCCATCGTGTAAGTTGGCAAAGTAAACCTTATTTAAGAAGCATTTGTTTACTTTTTGACAGTTATCTACTTGTATTATATTTTTAAAAATAAAGATTTATTTTATTTTTTTTATTGAAAAAGTTTTAAAAGTTTTACATACATTTTCTCCCCCCTCCCCAACCACCCCCCCAACTTCCCAGAGCAAATACAAGATAAAATATAGCTCAAATTCTCTAAATTAAACTCCATTTCACACTTATCATAATCATAATCATTAAACAAGTAGATAAAAGGAAAGCAAGTCTTCTTTCTTCTTATTCCATCTAATTCAACAGAATTAATCTCCATTTATAATTACAGCAGTTAATAAAACAATTAAGTATTACCTAATCAAACCTATCATTACTCAGTATAGCTAATTAATACTTAACAAATTATTAAGTCTATACAATTTAACAAGATATTTTATAACTTCTTTCATTTAAAACAAAGAAAAAAAAACCCAACAACAACAACAAAAAAAAAAAGAAACCCTCATTCAAAAAAACCCAAATTTAAAATAAAATACTATATAAAGTCTTCCATCCTCCACTTTTAAACCATCAAGGTCCAATTATAGTTAAAACACTTAATAAAAAAAAATAATAATTTTTTAATTAAAAAAAATATAACAATCAAACCTCTTATTAATTTATCAATACAGATAAAACATCATTTAATAACTATATCAAACATTTAAATTCTTCATACTAGATTATACCAGTTGCTAATCTTCTTGTCTTCACATCTTCCAACAGCATATAGAATATCTTCATTTGCGTCTACCCACCTAAATAAAAAATTGCTTCTTTATAAAAAAAAAAACCCCTGAGTGACTTTATAATTATATTTGAAATAGTATCCATCAAATCCAGTCAAAAATTAGATTAGTAAATTCGTCAGACGTATTAGGGAAACCACCAGATCACCTGCAATTGCTCTAGGTCCATAGTCCTTTTGCCTTATATTTATTACCATCAAACAGGAAACTCCAATTTACTATATTCAATAAAACTTCTGCGATTACAGTTAGATCCAGATTTATTACAGTCCTTAATAAAATATTCCAAATCATTCAAGTCAGGGCATATTTCACAGCCCAACACACCAGCATTGCTGTGATCTGTTTATTCTTCTCAAAATATTCCAATACAACTGTAGATTGCCTCCTCATCGCCGCTCATCACTTAGTTAACTGGCATTAAACTGCTGTCTGCTTTTTTTCCCCCAAAAATTCAAAATCTTTAAACAGTTAAACAATACTTTTTAAGGACCATCATCTCATCAAGCAGGGTTATTTTCCATTTCTCCAGTCTTTCTTCTTTTCCTTTTTACGAACTTTCTTCTTAACTTTGATCCCTCTGCCTTTTTTAACTCCAGTAAAATTTTGCGGTTTTTGGGATTGCATATTATAAAATTTTTGCAGAAATGTAGCTTCTTCTGGAAACAGCTCTTTAAATGCAGATTGAGTTTTATTAAAAAAAATTTGTGTAACCAAAATTTCATCAGCTTCCAAAATTTCTTGCTCCTTATTCTGCTCAGCATTCATCTTTCTCTCCTCAGTAACAACTGCTATGATCTGTTGTTGTTTTTTTACATCTCCCAACTCTTCATTCAATCCCCCACTGCTAGATTGCAACTCAGTATTTCCATGTATTTCATTGTTTCCAGCTTGAGAAGCTTGAAATATAGTATCAATTCTTTTCAATAAAGCAGAGGTAATTGAACTCAAAGCTTCCTCAAAATCAGACCATTGAGGGTTAATTAACCCTCCTTTGCTTTCTTTGCTTTCAAAAAGACCAGCCATCTTGCCCCCCTTCTTCCTTCCCTTCCAGAAAGACAGAAAAAAAAGGGAAAAAAAAGAATTTCAAGAAGAAAAAAAAAAGACCCTTTACAATTTGTAATTTGTATTGCTGCTTCAATTATTATTATTACATCCTTTCTTATTTCATCCACTTTTCAAAAAGGAGTTTTACGTTTCAAACAGGGGCTTGTCAATAATTACTTTTAACTTTCACTTCTTCATGCCCCATTGAAACTCAAACGCCATCTTGCTTTCACTTTCCACTTAGGGAAAATCTTTTAAAGAAAGTAAATCCTTGGAGTTAAGAAAAAAGAAAAAAAATACTTGCTGTTTCATTCGTGCAACTTGTGCTCCGCCAGCTTGATTCAAGAAGTATTTGTTTAAAATTGGTTGCTGGGATGGTAACGACATCTAGCTCTGCAAAGCAGAGACATCCAGGGTCCGGAGTACTGACAGGCTTAACGGGGAGCTCTCATCTTCGAGCGCCAGATTATGGGTAAAATCTGGCACTCTCAGGGAGCTCTACCCCACCCGTCTACTCACTTTCCCCCCTCATACCAGGGGGAAAGTTTTCAAACCGCAAGACAGCCGATAGTCGCTGTTCTTGCGGTTCTACGAATTCCTGGGCTGGCGCTTCAAAAAGAAGCGTCCGGCGATGTCGCAGTCCCGCCGGAAGTTCCAATAAAGATTTATTTTAGAAGGAAACAAAATATAAGCAAAATACCAAGGTACACCAAAATAACAAAATCATATGAAACTTTCCTTAAGAGGAGATAAAAGAAGAAGAAATACTTCTTTAATATTTCTTTAATATACTTATTTAATATAGATAAACAAAACAAAACAAAACAAAACTACTTTATCCCAAAGGTGCTTTTTCAAGAGGCAACTGGATTTTCTGGTTTTTCTTTGAAAAGGTTTTGCTTTTCATCCAAGAAACTTCTTCAGCTCTGACTGGATGGTGGGGAATGGATTGATTTAAAGTCCTTTCAGAAAACATTCCATATGTTGCAGAAATATCAGAAAAGCTCAGGAGGATGTTCAGCCAACACAACATACATGCACACTTCAAACCCAAGAATACACTAAGGTAGAAGCTTGTCCACTCCAAGGATAAAACACCCAGACACAAACTGAGCTATGTGCAGAGGTGGGCTGCTGCCAGTTGGCACCGGTTCAGGCGAACCAGTAGTTAAAATTCTGTGCAGTTCAGCAAACCGGTAAATCCCACCATTGGCTGTCCCCTGCTTGTTTTTCAGCCTGTTTTCTGGACCAAAAATGGCCTGAAAATGCTCTGAAAAAGGCCTGGATTTTTGCCATTTTTCAGGCCATTTTTGGCCATTTTCTGGCCCAAAACCACCCTGAAAATGACCTGAAAATGGCCCCCAAAACAGCCAAAAAACCGGCCAAAAAAGGGGTGAGGCCAGCCAGTGGGTGGGATTAGCTCCAACCGGCTGAATCCTACCTCTGCCTTTGAGGTGAATGGCCGGGAGGTGAGGCTGGGTGTGATAAGCGAAGTCATCCACCCAGTCACATGTCCAACTGGCCACTCCTACCCAGCCAAAGAACCGGTTGTTAAGTTATTCAAGTCCAATCACAGCCAACTATAGACTATCAATTAAAATGAACTCTCATTTAATATTTGTATTGGCTGTTGGGATTTCCTGCAGGTGTCAACATATTCTTTCACACTTGCCTATTGTTTGGCTAAAATGCCATTTTTTCATGGTCTAGAACTTCTTAATATCCATTGAACACCCTGGATTTACTTCATGTCCTTTACTATAATAATAGTTATATTATTATTCACAATATAGGCACAATAATGTTTTTTCAAAAGCTGTTCCTTTATATAAGAAGGCAATTGATAGCTCTTTATAATTTATCTCTATATGTTTTTTCAAATTAAATCCTAAGTATTAAATGTGCCATGACTAAGTTTTTAGTTATATAATCTAGTGTTCCAGTGGCCTACTCTGGCTAGTAAAATGTGTGAATAAATATAAAAGAATGTATCAAACTTGTTTGTTGTACTTATTCCAGTAAAACCAAACACCTTTTTATCACTGTATGTCTGGTATTATGTATTAGTGGCATTGAGTTAGATTAGATATTTCTTTCTGTCTTTTACAAAAAACATATTTTCAGCTCAAGCAATTCCAAACTTTTTTTTCAGTAAGCAAAGTATTTTAGGCATAGAAAACATCGTAATAAATACAAAGCTTCCGTGTGTTGTGAGAGAAATAGTGCTCTATACAACCGCACATTCTTCTCTTGTGAAACAAACTTTTTGTATAGTAAAATCATTGGCCTTTAACTAGAGCCTATTTTATTGTCCCACAGAGTAACAGTTGATTCTGGGGTAGATATTCCTCATATAGTGTGCTTCATGTAACAACAATTCACAATCATGACAATGATGGAAATATATCTTCGTGACTAATCCTTGCATTTATGACCTTTACATTTCTGTAAAGCAAGGGAAAGCTGAAGTAAGATTTTAAGGACAGTTGTAATTTCACTTACCGTAGTGATAACTTCATTTAGAAACCAGCTTGCTGGTCTCAACTGTGGTCAGTAAACAAGGACTACCTGTATTTCATAGCAGAGTTCAAAAACTGATCTGTTGGATTAAATGTTCATTAAATGTTGACTCAGCCTTCCATCCTTCCAAGGTCAGTAAAATGAGTCTAAGTGCTATTGCTATTTAATATTGGATACAAAAGTCAGAAATCATACAAATGAATTTTTAGGATCCAAAAAAGATTAAAATGTATATCTGGGACAATTTATAAAAGAGATATATTTAGGAAGTAAGAAAACCCCCCTTCATCCAAACCCCCCAAAAGCCATTATGTGAGGGAAAAAGTAACATTAATAGGGGCAGTTCAAATGGCAGCAAAGAAATATGCATTTCTTTGAAATAAATAATTCTTGGTTGCTAATTGTTTTGAGCATTTTTTTAAAAATTGAAAGTTGAAAAAAGAATAATGATATTCTTTTCATACTCATCCTTTACCTAACCTCCACCAGTAAAAAATAAATGTAGAGCAAGAATGTTTTTGACAGTGCTGGAGCATATAATATCAGATGTATCACAGTCTCTCAACCCAATCTACCTCACAGGATTGTTGTTTTAATGAAAAATGGGAGAGAGATCAGTATTTATCAGTATCTATGGAAAGATATAAATCTAATATACTGCAAGCAAAGAAGAATTCAGGAAAAGGTCTAAAATCCCATTTGGCATAAAAGAATCTCTCAGGTTTGAATAACTGAGTAATATTTAAAATAAAAGACTGCAAATTAATTTACAAAATGTATTTATTAAAGTAGCAGACATAAAGGTAAGTGTATAGGCTTTGTATATCTAATTGAAGACTGAGGTTTTATTTGGCATATATTGAAAGCAAATTGTTCAGTTTCTCTTTCAGCTTTACCCACTTCACAAATCACCTACAGTAGCAGTAACATCCACTTAATTTTAGTATGATATAGAAAGTCAGAAACAAAAGCTATAAAAATAGTTCCTCTTTCCTATATGTTTATAAGACAAATAGCATTCTTTGAAATGACGATTTATAATAAACATACCCAAAATTTAGCACTTTCTAAAAGCATATCAGCAAAGTTTCTATATTTACAGTACTTTTAGCTCTTAGTCTGTCCAAATCAATCTATTTTACAGCAGCAATTTTACTTGCTACAATTACTGCAGTATTAAGCAGTGTAAAATTTTTAAAAAGCTGTTCCTTTAGCAAAATTCTAGTAAATTTTGTAGACTCCAAAAACATCCAAAATAATTGAAGATCCAAGTATTATTGTATTACAATCGATTCATACTAGTGTTTTCTGATTTCTTTCTTTCTTTCTCTCTCTCTCTCTCCCTTCCTTTCTTTGTCTCTCCCTTTTTTCTTTCTCTTCTTCACTTCAAAGTCCACCTTCAGGGCTTCCATTCTAACTACCCAAACAGAAATTGAATGAATTAAGTTTTCTGCCAAGTAGATGTGTGAAGTTGAATGTTGGACTGAAAGCTATTGTAAGAATTAGAGATCTGCAGAAGCAACGTCATGGAGACATGAGTTTTAAGAGAGGGATACTTTGCACTGTATGTTTCATTCAGTATTTAAAAATTACGCTAAATATGAGGAAGATTATTATCAAAGAACATGTTCCACTTTTCTCCTGAAATGGCAGAAAAAACAGAATCTCTTCATCACTTTTAATCCTACGTTAAGTCGGTTTTGCAGATCTTTTTGGAAACATATGTTCAGCTTTGGAATCCTTCTTTTCACGAACTTCTAGCATATTTCATTTATATTCCCTAAAATGTAGGCCCCTGCATCAAAATGATGATTGTACAGTCACAGAATAAATATATATATTTATTCAGAATACACACACACACACACATGCACACATACATATATACACATACATACACACACACACAGAATTTATGCAATTGCTTGGATTACTTTCTTACATAGCTAAAAGTTTTCTACCATTTTAAAAACAAGTGATATTAATTGTGGAACTGGGAGACAGAGCAAAAATAAATCCAATTACAAAATCACTGGTGAATGTTCTTCCCTCTTAAAATGATGCAAATGGTTTGCAATAGCAACATAAATCTGATAAGAAGTTCTCAGAGGCCCAATAATCTGAGTATCAGCTGCTTTGGTTATGTCTTTCACCTCCAGCATTTCATGGACCAGTATATTGATAGAAAGATTCCAGCTAGAATGCCAAGAGAAAATAAGGAGTGCATTTGATGAGTGACAGGACATCACATTTGCAGCCCACTTATCATCATTCAATCTAGTTGTGCTATCGCTATTAGGTTAATGTAGGAAATGACCAGGCTGAGCCCGAGGGAGGGGTCAAATGTGTCACCAGTCATGAGTCCATTCGTGCCCACAAGAGATCTAAGTCCAGCCCTTGAATTCCGTTGACTTTTATCTACCGCCAACTTGCCTTCACTGTTAGTAGTTCAGATTCTTGTAGAGAGCATTAGCATACAATAAACATACATTCATTTGAACTGCCTGGACTCTTGACTTCCTGCACTTGTTATTTAGGCTGAGAATAAAGCCAGGACCATGGGTTCTAGTCAATTGCAAATCACAAGAAGGACTAGACTCCTTGTTTTTCCTCAGCCATTTAATAGTAGCTATAAGCCTCTAAATAGTCACTTCAGTGGATTTGGGGTGGGGGGGTGGGGGGGTTGGGTTAGGAAACTAGCTCTTGAGAAAAATAATTCACTAATTAGCAAAACTTACACATATTTCAATCATGGAAGGCTTGGTAGTTAAAAAACTCAGTCCTCCTTTTGATGTCATAGGTCCCAGCCTTGTGTTTGTATCGGCAGACTAAAAGTCCTGCTATTCCCAGTGCAAGAACAAGTACTCCAATAACAATGAGGACGATATAGCCTGCTCTCATACCAGGTTTTTTCTCTTCCTTTAATCCATCTGAAGCAAAAGAAATTGAAAAAATTACCATTGCTATAAATTGAATGCTATTATATAAAATTTGATCAGATCATTGTAATACTGCCTCACTGCAGGAGTGCAATCATATGCATTGAAATAAACTCATTACAAAGGATTTACTGTAATCTGTACAGTTTAGATAACTGTAGTTTATTTGTAATTTAGAATGATAAATGACACAGAGAAAATTGCAGTCTTAATAAATCTCATTTTCTAGAAATAATCTATTTTCTTCTTGTTATAGTCAATGAAGCTGTATTTGTCAAGCTGTAAAAAAACCCAAACTATTACAAGGTACATTATGAGCTGTTTTATGTCAAGTTAGACTAGCTTTGAGAGCCAGTTTGATGTAGTGGCTAAGGTATCAGGTAGAAACCAGGAGACATGAGTTCTAGTGCTGCTTAGGCATAAAGTCATCTGTCCAATGACCATTGGACTAGTCATTTTTGCTCAGCCCTAGGATAGAGGAAATGGAAAACTACTTCTGAAAAACTGCAGGGACTTCTCTAGGCAGTTTCTGAGAATCAGGCACAATGGAATGGAATGGAATGGAATGGAATGGAATGGAATGGAATGGAATGGAAAGGAAAGGAAAGGAAAGGAAAGGAAAGGAAAGGAAAGGAAAGGAAAGGAAAGGAGAAGACAGAACAAGACAAGACAAGACAAGACAAGACAAGACAAGACAAGACAACATTTTATGACATAATAATACAAAGTGTCATAAAACATTTTTTTTGTGGTCAACTCCTGATGTTTGACTGTGCTATACAGTACAACACTGGTTATTTTCAAAGTAGATACATCTCTGAATATCTCCCTGAATTTTTAACAAGTTTTCCAGTGAAACAATACATTGATTTTTAAGAGCTTTTCCAGGGAAGCAATACAATGAAGCTCTACCATTGTTGAAGGCATTGAGGAACCTGGTAAGGAAATATTTGCGAAATGATGATCCAATGTCACAGGTTGTCTAATTGTAGCTATGAATTCTAGCTACTAGATGACTCTCATCAGAGAGCTTGGGCAAGGAGAAAGTGATGTCCTTGCGTTATTAGTATCAGACCTCACTTGGTGATATGTGCCCCCCGCCCCAGATTTGGGATTGGGGAAGAAATTCATTTAGTCCACATTTGAATGCACATTTATTTACTTTCAGATTTTTAGCCAACACATCAAATGAAACAGTAAGCATTTGAAATTTATAGTTTAAATTTTACGATGCACCTTATCAGTAGCAACAGACATAAATCCTAGGCAGAAATTTGGACTAAAAGGCCTACATACATAAAAATTATGTTTAAAAAATCAGTATGGAAAATCATTTATAAAAACTGCACATACACCAGATCATAAAGAAAATGTACAGTTCTGAGAAATGTGCAAGATATTTAAACATTTTAATGGAAACTTTTAGAATAATTATTATATTCAACTCACCAAATGCAATACATTTGAAGAAATGGAAAGAAACCAAATTACCCACATCCCAAACATAATGCATTCCCAATGATGAGGCATTAAGAAGAACTAAGCCGGTCAGATTTGCCCATTCCCGTGCTAAGCTTTGTAGTAGAAAGGTTCTGGCTTCTTTTGATTGGCTCCATGTACAGTTCCACTCACAGGGTGTCCATTTTCAATAATTCTGCACTCTCAACATTAAATCGTTTACCTGGTGACTTCATACTGAAGCCCTGACTTACCTAGCGGTTTACCATTGAATTTGTGAAGAGGACCCCAGGTTGCTTTGGGTGTAGCAATAATTTCACCTGATTTCCAAAAGCGGAAACCCTCGCAATTCTGCAAGAATGAAACACATTTATGAAATCATTTTTTTTTCCAGAACAAATGTGCTATACGTTATGACTACTAAATAATAAACCTCTTAGAGATCCTTTAAAAACACTATTGCCATATAGTCAGATCACATATATAAGTCAAGTTATCAAGTTATAACTGAGAAGGCACTCTTAGATAGAATTTGGGGGGTCTACTGTATCATAGGATATAGTAACTCCAACTGAGGTGACTTACCTCTCTGAGACATCCTATGCTTCCTAACATCAAAAGGAATAATATTCATGATTCTTTTCTACCTATAACTCTCCTTGCAGTCACAGATTTAGGATGCAACCAAAAATGCTAAATTCTCTAAACCTACTATATATTCCCATAGAAGTCAGTAAGTTCTAAAAACCACAGCCCTCTGTTTGCTTCAGTGACAGTATTCAAAGTATGTATAGCGCTTTTAGCATTTTAAAACGTTTATATGTAAGATTTGTTGTTGAACAGAATTTCTGTGTTGCTGAGCGGAATTTCTGTCGGAGATGGAAGCTTATTTACATTAGAATCTTAAGATGATCTTATTGTAAAATCATTTAAGATTCTGATGTAGATACGCAACAAAATGGAAATAAAAACAAACAACAAACACAGCATTCAATATTCTTTTTGCTAACTATTGCATTTTCCAGTTTTTGTTGAAGAAAATTACAGATTAAGTTTATCTCTGAGCTCTATACTATTTTGTTTTCATTTATGAAGTACCATATTCTGGGAACAGATAAAACAATAGTTCTGTTTCTTTTAAAATCATTTTGTTTTCCAACTGAACAAGACTCCTTACCATTCTGCAAGTGCTTTTAGGAATTTCAACACAAATCTTGATTTTGCAATGTAAGTAAACCACTGAACCATTGACAAATGAGAAGATTTTCAGTTTAAATCGGGCTCGGTTGGATATCCCATTTGCAATCATTTTGGTGTTTGTATTTGGAACTGGACAACTGAAAAAGAAAGCTCAATTAAACATTTAAAGAAGCATAGAATTTGATCTATATGGATTTATAGTTCTATTTATAATCAGACAAAAATGTGGTAATTTTCCAAAAAGAGAGTATCAAAGTAATGCTGTTCCATTTGCAGCTATTAAATGGCTGATAGTTCTAGTAATGATAGTAAAATATTTCACTAGTCTATAAATCTCTTCTGTTTCATAGAGATCTGATGACATCTAGGAGGGATATGCATCAACAAGTGACTTATATAAATTCAAATAAGTAAGTAAGTAAGTAAGTAAGTAAGTAAGTAAATAGTCGCATCATAACGTTCTTTGAGCATACTTCATAATGTATACAATTGCCCGCTAGAGACTGAAGCCATTATTCTCCCTCCCCTTCTTATTGCAGAAGTAACCAACAAGCAGCTCCCCAAGTTGAGGTACTTCAACTCAGGCTTTCAGCCATTGGCCATCTGTCATCTGTTTCCTGACAGGTACTCTCCTCCACCAACACATATAGAAAATTCCCTTGCTGCTACCTCTGCCAACTTCTCACAACAGTGAAGCTTATAAAAGCAAACCTGGCCACTGGTATAACATATACCTGCATTTAATTCACTGAAAGTCTGCAGACATGTATGTTGAAAGAGGAATGGTTTTTCTCATCTATTTTCATTTCATTCCTGCCCTAGCCCTACTTCTTCATGTCTTCGATTTGATTGCTAAAATTATCTATGTGGAATGATGGAACAGCTCAAGCACTAAAAGCAAAAACCTAAAATTCAGAATGCATTTATTCTGAAATGTTTCCCCATTTTATAAATATTATCTAAATAATTTCCATAACCAAGTAGATGAATATAATTAAAACAAATATACCTAGCAGCTAAGAGGCTGAAGCCAAGAAATAATAACTTGTATTAACTAATAAATTGAAATGTCACCATTACAAAAAAGATATATACCCGCCATGTATAAAATGAAATGAGCGAGGATCCATTGAGTTATTGGTTGGGGTTGCCCAACATTGGCCAATAACCACTTTGAGTTTCTTGCTTCTTGTTTGAACTCCCACCTCAATCATTACATTATCGCTGCCAGAGATGCTGAAATTTGGCGGAATTGGAGAATTGCCAATCAACAATCGCATTTCTGTTAAGAAGTGTCCAGATCCATGTAAATCTTCAAAAATGGTATAAATTCTGAAAGGCAAGGAGCCATTGTTAACATTGATAGACTAGTTTTGTAAACTATGTCCTGTGTCTGCACAGTAACAGTATTATTTTCACAAAAGAATAAGGTGGCTCCTTGTTCAGTTTTCAGCCAAGGAAATAGAAAGGATACCACTTTTTACTTGTGCAATATCTAGGAAAAAAATTAAAGACAGTTGCATAAATATTAAGCGTGTGAATAATTAAAATCAAATATTGTTAGAATTTGATTACTATATCGGTGTCAACAAATTAAAAGCTTTTGGTTTTTTAAAATTCTATTTCACATTACTTTATTAGGACTGTCTTATACTATTTTTATTCCTTTCTATAGGGAAATTTCTTAGAAAGACATAATTTGACTGCAAATATTCATAAAACCTGAAATATTTCATATAAGTAAAGTTTACTCTGTCTTGCAAATAGCAATAGCAATAGCAATAGCAATAGCCCTCTCTAAGTGGTTTACAGAGTCAGCATATTACTCCCAACAATCTGAGTCCTCATTTTACTGACCTTGGAAGGATGGAAGGCTGAGTCAGCCTTGAGCCTGGTGAGACTCGAATGACTGAACTGCTGGCAGTTGGCACTTGGCAGTAAGCAGTATTAGCCTGTGGTACTGCATTCTAACTACTGTGCCACCATGGCTCTTTTAGTAATTGGAAATATAACCCTAAGCCTATAATTGCTCCCTGTTGCTACTTCCAGACATTAAATGTAAGTAGTACATGAAAAGATAATAATTGTAGTTGAGTTACCTGTATTTTGATACAGTGTCTAAAAGGAAGGTCGGCTCTGAATATCCCCCTCTCTTTTGCAGAAATTATCCTTTAAATTCTGTATTTTGGACTTCTGCAACAATTATCTGATGTCTAAAATAATGTAGTTGGTTCTTATCTCCTAAGAAGTTACTTACCCTTCTGAAGTATATCCAGATGAAGTTAAGAGATCGTTCTGAAAGATGCAGTGAATTTGACTTGAAATCTTTAAGTGGTGGATAATCCCATGGAAAGAATAATCATTGCGAAGAACAGTTCTTGCAATGGTGTGTGTGGTATTCTGTAAAAGAAATGCAACAGAGAAAGATATATTTAATTTAATTATATATATATATTTTAGTTTAAAAGATAGCAAACGAGTGGGAAAAAGTAGATACGTGTAGGCTGGGCTATAAAGTAAGTAAAACAGTAAAATGAAGAACCATGCACGACCTACTGAGTATATAAGGATTGTATTCTATTCATTTAGTTGATCTATTCATAATTAGTTTATTTCAACTGAGGAATCTAATATGTAGAAGATCCTTGGAAAAAACAAGAATTGTATTACAGTAACAGAAAAGCGTGAGAAATACATTTCAGAAACAATTTGTTTAAACTGTGAATCAGCGCCCCAATCCTGCCCTGCCATGTGGTCTTTATGGATAGCACCTGCATAATTTATCATTATTATCATCTTTTTTTTAAGAAAAAACCTTATTAAGTGGAATGACATGTAATACTGTTTTCAGCATTAAAAATTCTAAAAACCTTATATTAATTATTCCAATTTACCTATTCTTAATGTTTGATTAGAATTTATTTAATTTACTCTAGAGTAAAAGACTTACAGTTTGTATTTCAGTTTCGCATTCGTTCCAGTCTGTCTGAAGTACCACGTGACTAGAATTACTGGAGGTTACGTTGCAGCGTGGATTCCCTAGGTACAAGGAAGTTTCTGGGATAGATTGCTGGTGCAAAAAGTCCTTCTTAATGGAGATGACAATTTTTTCAAACTCACACAGTACTTGAACTGCCTCCTTAATTGAACTAGCAGCAGAACTGTTAATCAAGGACAACTTCTGAGGTAAAACATAGGTGTTTATTGTTTGATTTATATTTTTCTTATTAATTGTAGTGTTGGCAGTTGCATTCTCCAAGCTTCTGCTGCTACTAATAGAAAAATTATCCTTGGCAGATGAAGGCATGGGGTCTGAAGTATATGGATAGGTCAAGGGTAAAGCTGTGCTGCTCCATTCCTTTGACCGTTCATCTCCAGAACTAAGGCTGGAAGAAAGTACTATAAAGTAGGGAAAAGATATTGAAAATTGCATTATACAACTCATTTTTCCCCCCACAAAGAATTACAGTAAATTTTGAGATCTATCCTTCGAGAAGCTTTCTCGTTTGGAAATCATTTGTATGCACTCCAAAACCACCCCTTCCCTCCTCTACTCTGCCCTTCCTATCCGCAGAGCAAAAGTAGTTTCATTATCAACAGGTTTGTAGGTTTGGAGCTCATAGAGTGCATATTCAGCCAACTATTGCCCAGCCTGAGCTAGCTGAACACAGAGAATGCCAGCCAATGGATGCTCAATGTCTCAGCTTCAAACTTGCCCATTCTATAAATTAACAAAACACTGTCTTCTCTCATAAAATAATTTTCTTTTCCCAATCCCCCAATTTATTCAGAGTTCATGCATTTAGAAATGTGTGTTTACATTTGTATCTTGGTCTACAAATATGACCTTCTGATAAGCTATTTTTCAAAGTAACGGGAACTTTACTGACAACTGTAAAAGAATCTTCATCTCTCAATGATATCTGTTCAACCTTGCAAGTGAAATGTGTTTTTCTGGCAAATTTTGAGAATGTTACATAACTGTAAACTTTCATGCTGCATTTATGAGAGGTCCTTCCCAAGGTGGACAGAATAAAATTTGAAGTGAGGCAGATAAAAGCACCCTATCCAATGAGAAAAAGAAATAACTTGAAATAGCAATAGCACTTAGATTTATATGCTGCTTCAAAGTGCTTTACAGCCCTTTCTAAGTGGTTAACAGAGTCAGCATGTTTCCCCCAACAATCTGGGTCCTCATTTTACTGACCTCAGAAAGATGGACGGCTGAGTCAACCTTGAGCCGGTGAGAATCAAACTGTTGAACTGCTGGCAGCAGTCAGTCAGCAGAACTAGCCTGCAGTACTGCATTCTAACTACTGTGCCACCACGGCTCTTATACCCAGTCAATTCACTGGGATGTTTTTTACATGTTTCTAAAATATTATTTTAATTACTTGAAATGGATGAAGAGGTACAGGTTTTTTTAAAAAAAATAAATCTATTCAAGTTTCATTCAAGCAGGATACTTAATCAGCATTTTATAGTATAGCAGTAAGATGTCTAATATATTTTATCATTTACCATTTAATTACTTCAGTAGCATTGTTATAATGTTAGAAACTCTGCAGATCATTCTTGAAAAAGACTGCTAACTCTATTAATTCATATAATGACATGTACCTTAAGCTTATGTTTGCTTACAGTTTTCTTTGATAAAGGAATGAGTTGAACCCCTTCCAGGTTGGGAATAAATACAAGCATCCAATACAACCTCTACTTTTTAAATTTGTTTCTTGTTGTGAAAAGAATCAGGACACAGGCCTAGATTTGCTCAGCAGGCCAGCCCATCGAAACTCAGACAAAGCCTAACCTCCCCCTTTCCCCTCTCCTTCCTCCTCAAGAGAAACTGGGATCCTGTTTCAATGAAGGAAAGATTGGCTAGAAGATGGACTTACCATCCATCTGCAGCCCCCTCAACACTATTCAGTTCCTATGTCAGTTTCATCAGAGTAAAAGAATTTTTAGCTTTATCATCATCTCAAAAAGTTTCCTTTATCAGTCAGCTACAACCGCCTTTTATTTTCCTGGGAAGGAGGAAGACACTAAAGAAGAGTGCATCAGTGTCTAACCCAGCCTTCCCCAGTCTTAATCTGATGTGTGGATTTCAAGTTCTAGGATTCTCAGTAATGGCTCTTGTGGGTGGCATCCAATGTCTCCCAATGCCATCCACAATTTTTCTTCCCAAGAAGAGCCATGTCAGGTTTAAAGGTAGCCTTAGTGATCAGTAGTGGAGGAGTACTTAAAGTAAAGTCAATACTTCATTAGAAAAGATTTGTGGCTACCTCAATACTGATAGCCAAATCAAGTTGAGGAAACTACAGGTGTTAGAATGGCCTTTTGCAGGGACAGGTTCAGATGACTGGACCTTGCCCACTCCATGAACAAGAGCTTCCGAGAGTGTATGTAATCCTTTGCATGGGGACCACAAGTTTGAAGTAACAATTCCATGGCAATAAGAATAGCAGAGTTGGAAAAAAATGAAAATAAATATTGAAACCTTGCCTTCACAGTTTCTTCCAGGTCTCTCAGCATTTACACTGACAAATCCTTCTTTGCATTTGCATTCATAAGACCCATAAATATTGTAGCAGGATGCATTAGGAGAACAATCTGTTTCCTCTCTCTCACATTCATTGTTATCTGTTTTTTAAAAAAATGTAATAAAAGAGAGCAGTAATACATGAGTTTGTGATTATTATTTAGCCTGCTGGCAATACTTTGATATTTCTATACTTAAAATGTCAGTACTTTTGTTCTTTTGAATGAACATCATTTTAATACTACACTACTTACTAAGATTCATGATTAACTCACAAATTCCATGAGAAGTAAATACAGTATGCAAATATAATGACTGAAGTAAACATAATTAGAATATCATTTTGAAATTCCACTGCCCTTGGAGAATATTGGTCTGAGTTTTAACTGCTTATGAAATTAATCTATGAAATTAAAAAAAACTATTATTTACCATATATGGAAAGACTGTCATTATCAACCTTGAAAAGGATGCTGTTTCGAAAAGCTTCAAGAAGAGACCCAGAAACATTCCTTGCATCCATGTCTATTGGAATCAGGAGGCTGAAGTTGACCACAATGCTTCCTGGGGTAATACTTACTATTGAAATGTTAATCATACCAGCATCCATTTTTTGAAGAATATTAGGAGGCAAAGATGTTCGGACCTGTTACCAAAACAGAGTCATGAATTTGTGTATGTATTTGTTCTGAGAATTATTTTGATTGCATGATTTGAAGGATGACATACAGATTTTTAAAAAAATTATTTGTTTGTTTGTTTCCCACTTTTAGACTTATGCAAATAACTCAAGGTGTCAAACATATCCACACACCTGCCTCCTATTTTCCCCACAACAACGGCCTTGTGAGGTGAGTTGGGCTAAGAGAGTGCCTAGCCAAAAATCATCCAGCTGGCTTTCATGCCTAAGGCAGAACTAGAACTCACAGTTTCCTACTTTCTAGTCTGGTGTCTTAAAACACTTGTCCAAACTGACTTACTTATTTACTTAATGGTTGAATAAAACCATATAGAACATTCAGAAGATGGGATGAAGTTGCATCCAACAAGATTTCTCAATAACCAGCCAATGTCATTGAACTATCTTTCTAATTATTTAACTGAGGATAGCCACATGTATTCTTAAAAGCAAAATAAAGAAACTAACATATAGAGATAGTAGACTGCAGGTAGTCCTTGGCTTATGACCACAAATAAGCCCAAAATTTCTGTAGCTAAGCAAGACATTTGCTGTGAGTTTTTCCCCACTTTACAATCTTTCTTGCCAGAGTTGTTAAGTGGATCACTGCAGTTGTTAAATTAGTAACATGGTTGTTAAGTGATTCTAGCTTCTTTAAAAGGGCTTGAAAGAAAAAAACCTCATCATTGACCTAGAGGAATGGAGAAATGCCAGCCCTTCATGGTAGAGCAGACCAAGAAACCAAACCAAAGGCGGTATCTCAGCACTTGACGGCTTTGAAACTCAACAAATTTGGTACTCTACACATTTCGATGTCAAAATTTTGTCTCGGTACTCATCGTTTGTTTGGTACTCAACGCACAAGCTGGAACTTGTTGGTGTCAACTGCCTCGTGACTAATACATTATTCCTTAAGAGAAACATTTATTTGGTATTCATCATTTTTGGTACTGGTTGCACCTCTCAGAACCAATTAACGACGAGTACCAAGGTACCACTGTAATGACAGAATATTGTAAGTCTGAAACTTTTTCACCCTTCGCTCTCTTTATGTTCATGAGAACTAGGGAGGATCTTTTTCTGCAATGCCCAGTTGGGTTTCAGACCTGGACTCAGATTTCTTTTATCTGACCATTCTGTTGTTTGCAGCGCTTCCTCCTTGTTCCTCAAGGCTATTCCTTTTGCCCAGTACAAGAAATTCTGTTGCAGTAATGAACGGTTGAATAATTATTCTATTAAGTCTTTAAGAATGTGAAATGGCTGCTTTGTTCTCCAAAAAAACTTGCTCCAGTTTCTTTCTCTATATTAAGGAATTCCATTAATGCATGTGGGATAAGCTTATGCCCACTAGTCCTACCTCCTGACTTTTGCTTTACACATATACACTACGTGGGGTCTGTTAGCAACTTCACATCCTCTATACTGCCATTCCCAAGTAGTCAACTGGGAATTTGGGAGTGCAAACAGCTCATTCTTATCCAACTGGCTGAATGGAAATAAAGCAAATCCAGGGAAATGATTCTGACAATGTGGGCAATTGGTATTATTCACCATTTTTCAGACAGTGAATTTGTGGGTTTGAAGCTGAGTACAAAGTTCAACTTAGTACCATTTTTAGTTTTGTAATTTTTATCCCCATTTCAGATTTGCAAGTTGCAACATTGCCATAGAATTATTCTTCCACATTATGGACTTATCATGGGACATGATGGACCCTGTATCTTAGATCATACTTGATAAAATAAATATCTGGTTATGTCCATTATACAGCTGTCTCATTTTTAAAACGGTATCATCATCATCATCATCATCATCTTACTTCATTAAGAAACATGTTTGAAAAACGTTGGTGCTTTTCACTTCTTGAGTTGTTGAACTCTGAGCTATAGTTCAGATTCACTATCCTAACCATCCCATTAAACTTCTGGGCAGCTGTAAGATATGAGAAGGTGACCAAAGTTAGACAAGCATTGTTAGTTAAAATATGAGTAATCAGTTTGTGGGCAGGTTCTAGACATCAAATACATTATGCCAACTCACTTTTACACTTCAAATAGAAAATCAAAAGAATATCTTAAAAGCAACTGAAAAGAAGCAACTTTACATTTAGAGGCACAAGTGATATTTACCATCTGAGTGTATTGTCTCTACGATCAAAGATTTGCAGAACAGTTTTTGCTCTCTTGAACAAACAAAATAATTGTGAAAACAACATAGTGATGAAGATTAAAATATCACATTCATCATATACTACCATATGTACAAATATTAGCAAACTAAATCAAATAGTCTGAATTAGTAGTTAACAATATTTATCATGCACAATATAATTTTTTTAAAAAACAGAAAAAACAAAAAAAGAACCCCAAATCTTCTTTCTTCATCCATCTATTACCATTTGTTAAAAAGAAATGTAATTGTTGATGATTAGCATATAGCAACAATTATTACTGCAAATATGATATAGTTAGAACACAACTATTATTATGTTATATTCTAATTATTTTGGATATTTACCTACCCAACGCTTACAAAGAATCAATAATTTTGATTACTTTCTTGGTAAATTCCAAAAATCCCAAATATAACCAAGGGGAACATTTTCAGAAGTTGCAATTACTCTAAACTTGATTCCGTAAATAGGAAGGATATTTGGAAAGAGAATAGCATGCTAGTATGCTAGACATCTGATGTTACTGACTCTCTGTTCATATTTATTTAGGTTAAACTGGAAAGGTAACACTTTCTGTTATGGACATCTGCAGTAGTAGATACATACTATGATATTTTATGTTGCTTTACCTGTCTTTACTTTACGCTGCATGGTTTTACTTTCATTTCCATAAAAGACTAGTTTTATTTTAACAGTGTACAAAGTTCCTGCTTTTAGTTCGGAAATATTCAGATGACTGCTTTGGGTTTTAACCTTCTTTATCAGCTGTTCCTCCTCAAAGAAAAGAAAATGGAAAGTAGTATTTGCTGGAAAATGTGTAGTCCAGGAAATCTGAAAGCTAGTATTTGTCACATTGGAAAAAAATATTCTTTCAGCTGCAAATGGTGCTGAAAAGACAAAAGGAAACAACTGAATCCATTCTTAGAAGTATCGATCACATTTGTTTTATGAACAATTTGATGGTTTATTAAAAAGAATTTTTGATAATGTAGAAACCTGGTGCTTGGATTTTTTTTCTCTCTCAGCCCCAACTAGAGAATGGGTTTAGATCAGGGGTTCCGAATCCTGGTTCCGTGGACCAGTACTAGTCCATGGTCTGTTGGGAACTGGGTTGTGCAAGTGGTGGGTGAGCACATTAAACTTCATTCACACAGGTGCAGAATCTAGGTTGTGCATGCAAAATCATCCTCCCCCCCCACCGCCACCACTACTGCCATCGTTGTCGCCATTGCTACAGCCAGTCTATGGGACTAGAAAGGTTGGGGACATTTGGCTTAGATGATACCTATCTGGTTAATCTTTGGACAAGGCTAAAAAAGAACCTAAATAACAAATGATACAATTTTGGAAGAAGAGTTAATTGTATGAAAACTTTTCATCTGTTGTGACCCTGCTCATGTAATTAGTTAGTTCCAAGGCAATCAGCATTCTGTGCAAATAATGAACACCTAGTTAAGGTTGGTGCAGTGGCCTCACTGCTAAGATGCTGGGCTTGTTGACTAGAAAGTTGGCAATTTGAGACCCCAGCTCCTGCCATCCTAGCAGTTTGAAAGCACACAATTGCAAGCAGATAACTAGGTACCACTTTGGTGGGAAGATAACAGCATTCTGTGCACCTCCACATATAATCGTGTTGGCCACATGACCACAGAAGCCTCTGCGGACAATGCTGACTCCCTCAGCTAGGAAACGGAGATGAGCACCAACCCCTGGAGTCAAACACAACTGGACAGGGGAAACCTTTATCTTTTTATTTTACAAACAAAGGAACTGGTTGGGCTAGGTATTTGTTTAAATCCCATGAAAATATTAGAACTTCAGTGTTCTTTTTTTTCTTATTTATTTAAATGGAATCGCTCCTCTGGCTTGTTGCCACTAGCATCCATTTTCTAAACCACACTGCCTTTCTCATTGTAATAACCTATTATTTTTAAAGTCAATGCTAAAATAAAGGTATACTCACCACTAAAATTTGTAGCAAGGGAAACGGTCATATTCTCCTTGAAAGAAGATGGTGATGCTATACTGTTTCTTTCATTAGACCAAGAGCTGTTATTTCCCCCCAAGTGGCTATCAAGGGTACAGTTCAAAGCATGAGATTTGGGGTTTTCGGTTACATTCATGGCTATAATATTCTCAGAACGTCTTTCAATTGAGAAGCTAGGTGTGCTAGCTTCTACTGTAGGTTCATTTTTCTTAAAAGAATAGGTTTCTATGTTTGAAACTCCAAGTGATGAGGTCATTGAAGAGTTTTGCTGATCTGGGGTGGTCCTTCTCTCTTCAGCTAC
>WNWU01000016.1:35469601-35510639 GCA_012654045.1 Ptyas mucosa | reverse complement strand
TACAGTTCCATTTGAGATTGTTACATTGCCCGACCATTTTGGAGCCAAAGTAACTGTTTCTGGGCTATTTAAGGTGCTATCCTTGCTGAAATTCCCTAATATGTTCATCTTCTGAGATGTTGCCAATGTCTTCTCTGCTGGAAGAGTGCTTGACTCCTGGATGCCACTAGAGGGCAGCACTGTTGCTTCAGTATACTTAGTGAAAGGTGACACTTCCTGTATTTCTGCCATTGAGAAAGGTGCGGTAGTTGTATAATCAGTTACATTTGATCCCTGTGTAGTAACAGGATCCACAATTTCACCTGAATAGCAACATTTTGTACATAATAAGTATAAATGTAATAACACAGAGTGATACTTCCTTTCATTTATACATGAAAAAAATATTAGCTGCCATACAAATGAAACAGTAGCTAGCTCTGTTCATGCATTACACTATGTAAGTAGGCTCCAAGTTCTAAATAATACAGGACCCATGTTGCATCTCTTTATTCAGCTATGCTCCTCAAACTTCACCCGTTGAAAAGATTCAAAAGGGAACTAAACTAGAATGTTCGGGGGGGGGGGGGGGTGCTACAACTACACAACCAAATTCTTGCCCCTTTCTTACATGTGACATGTATGAAACACACGTCAAAAAAATGGGGGACTTCAAGTGCATAATGGCAGCCATTATCTTGACTTTTTTTTTTAACAATCTCCCCACAGTCAGATGTAAACATCCTCTATATCAGTGATAGCTAACCTTTTTGCCATCGTGTGCCAAAAGCGGGGGGAGCATGGGGAGTCACGGGTACGGGTGCCCACATCCATAATTCAATGCACCCCACCCTCCCGCGCATGTGCACATGACCCCCCCCACACTTCCCCCTGCTTTTGGGATGCGATGGCACGGTGGGCTTGGTAGGCCCGTTTTCCCCCCTCCCCAGGCTCCAGAGGCTTTCTAGGAGCCTGGGGAAGGCAAAAACAGCCTTCCCCATCCCCCCGGAGGCCTTCTGGAGGCTGGAAACAGCCAGTTTCCCAACTTCCGGTGGGACCGGAAGGCCTGAAAATTAGTTGGCCAGTGCGCGCTGGAGCTGAGCTAGGGCAACACTCGCGTGCCCACCAATATGGCTCCGCGTGCCACCTGTGGCACCCGTGCCATAGGTTCGCCATCACGGCTCTATATCAAATTCACCGCATCACATTGCCATCACTTGACGTTTCATGATGTTTTTCATTCACGGAGCTGGGGTGGGCATGGCCTGCAGTTGATGCATCCAGCCACGGGATGTCAGTTTGACACCCCTGCTCTATGTGATCAGAATCTCTGAGTGCATCAGACTCCTAATCAAACAAAATCAGCTTACTTTCAGGATTGCTTTTCCCGCTATGAAGCTGCTTAATTATTTAGTTCCTTAGGAGAGACTTTTTTCAAGTTGCTTGATTCTCAGGCCTGGTGAAATGGGCCTTTTGCTATGTGGCTTCAAGCCTGTGAACAATGCTCCCTAAGGACATTTGCTTTACCATCTCTTTTTGAAGGTGATAAAAATACATCTCTCTTACCAAGCTTTACATTATTCATTATTTGAAATGCTTATTTTAATTCTGATTCTGATTTTAATTATATTAACTTTTTATATTTTTAAAAAGTTATTGTACATCATCTTGAATGTTGGAAAAAGCAGTATAATAAATTTAATAATTGATTTTTAAAAATAATAAAATCAAAGAACCGTCACAGGTTCTTTCAGGTTTTAATGCACCAAAGAGACACTTTCCTAATTCATGGGAATAAACAAATGTTTCATCAAAGTATAAACCTATGGTATTTTTTTTACCTTCACAGTTTCTGCCCGGTCGGGCTGGATTGGCATTTGTGTCTGTCTTGCATTTGCATAAATATGAACCCACTGTATTTATACACTCTGCAGACATACTGCAATCATTTTCTGCTCTACATGCACACTCATCCCAATCTGAAATTCAAAAACCAACATTCAAAAAAACAAAGATTAGGTTAAATTGGATGATAACAAGAAGTAAAGCATAAGCTCTTACTTTTATCACCCACAGGAAATCCAGAATATTTGTCTCTGCAATTGTGGTTGCCAAGTCATCAAGAATATTTTTCCAATACATTTTTTATTTTTTGTCCACTATTTCAAAATAGTGTGCAACCTCCTGAAAATCTAAATCTCACCTTAGGAAACATCAAAGATATTCACTGCTTTCGGAGGTTAGGGTGAAATTAACAGGGTTTCCCATTTCTTTCCAAGGCTAAAATAAAACAGGGAATCTTCCAAGCTATTCTTGGTCATTATGAGAATCCACAGAAAATGAACACACAACTATCTCAGTTGTTACGTGCAGTTCAGGGGTGGGTTCTACTACTTACCTTTACTACCAGTTCGCAGTGGGGCTGCACACACGTTCCTCTGCGCAAGCACAGAAACTTCTGCACATGCCCAGAAGCATTTTGATGATGTCAGGGATGGTGGGCGGAGCCTCCCGCCAGTTTTACTACCGGTTCTATAGAACCGGTGCGAACCGGGGGCAGCCCACCACTGGTGCAGGTGCTCCCACTGTAATATTGGTTTTGGAATTACTCACAATGTGTCCAAAACTGGCACGATCAATGTCACAATCCAGATTATGCATCCTTTTTTTTAAAGGTGATACTAAGTAAGTGACAGACACATATTTCAGCTAGGTACAAAGAGTATTATACATCTGTGGAAATTTGGATGCTTTTGTGATCTAGGAGTCAGAATTTCTTGTTTTAGATGCAGATATTAATTCAATACCAGCATTTAATGATTTATTGCCTATGGTACACTATTGAGAGCTAAACACTTTTGAATATTGTAACAGAGACCTTATTAAATAGTATTATCCAGTAGTGAAATGCTACCAGTTCGCACTGGTTCGGGCGAACCGGTAGTGATAAAAGCTACCGGTTCAAGCAAACCAGCAGTTTAAAAAAAGCTACTGGTTCATCCGAACTGGAATTTCCAACGATCAGCTGTGCCACATGATTTATATTTGTTAGAAAGCTTTCTAGCAAATCTAAATCACGTGGCACAGCTGTTTCTCCCCCCCATTGTTCTACTTACCTTGTTAAGCCTCCTTTTTCCACGTGAAGCGCATGTTTGGCATGCACTGCACATGCACATGTGCGCAGCGTGTGTTTGGTGCACAATGTGCTAGCTCGCAAACTGTGTTTTTGGCACGCACTGCGCATGCGTGGGCAGCAAACCAGTGGCAATCCGCAGAGGATTTCGCCACTGGTACTATCACAAGTACTTGTACAAATTTGCTTTCAATTTTTCCATTGGAGAAATCCTCATTTTACAGGATAAAAGTCTTGAACCATTGAATTTCACACAGTAGATTATATAAATTATTTAAATATGTCTCACAAATCTAAATGTCTCACAATTGCTCTGGTTTCTCTGGAGAACTAGTTAGGTACTTAAAAAAAGAAAAGAAAAGGAAGACAGATTGATAGCTTCTTACCCAAATTATTGTGTTTAGCAGGCATCCACTGCAATGCCATAGTATCAGGGTAGACAGCTACAGGATTGAATTTGATTGGATTGAATACTTTATTTGGCCAGGTGTAGTTAGACACACAAAGAATTTGTCTCTAGTATAGAAACATTCAGTGTACATGCAAAGCAGCAGAATAATAGTAATAATACCAATAAAAGAGGGAGTAAAGAAGATAATAAGATAAATACTACTACAGCCACACTACATGGATTAGTGGACATTAGGCAGCACTGAGAGAATTAAGATGTTTGTGGGCCTCAGAATCTCCTCCAAATTGAACATTAGTGGCCCAATTTCTCATCATTTTCAAGGACATTTTCTTGCCAGAAATCTGAAGAAAATTATATCACCAGTATGTAGATCTCTGATAACACATTTTAGCAGCGATCCCCGTGAGATAGAGGAACCCCCGCAAGAGTTGTAGGTACATAAGACTACCAAATCTTAGATAGCTAACACTGCTTCAGTAACTAAACTATAAACCAGACTTTGAATTCGTTAATATACCTTCCACTGCAGAGCTCTTTGGGTCAATTTCAAGCGTAGAACTGTTGTGAAGTGATGCAATCATTGAGTCAAAAGCAGACAAGTCTTTTGGAAATGTTAGATCTTGTATTATGATTTTAAGCTTCACAATAATACTTCCAGCTTTAATGGAATCCACTTGTACTTTCAGCTTCCTGGATAGGTGTAATGCATTCATATTTGAAGGATATGAATTCTTAATCTGAAAACAGATAAGAAAACTATTGCTGTTTTAATGCCCTTGTGCACACACACACACACACACACACACACACACAACCTCAGACATATACACTGAATTTCCTTCTCCTTGCTGTCATTTTTCTTTATATTTTCTGCATACCCGTTTATGGAGAAATTAAATTTGTACTCATGGCATATCAAGCAAAATTAACTTCTGTCACAAGGCTACTTGCCTCTTACGTTCAAAACACACCTGAGTAGATGAGAACTGAATGTCATTTCACCGGCTGTCATTTCACCGACTGAATTTCCCTCAGTTGCAATGCCAATTAAATGAAAGCCTTTCATAGAATCATAGAGTTGGAAAGTGTAATTTCAACCATTTAGCCTAATCAATTTCTCAGTGCAGGGATTCAAATTGAAGCATCCCAGATAAATAGTTTTCTAGCATACTGTATACTTGAATATCTAATGAAATGGAAGCCATCACCTCCCTAACATACAGACAGTATTCTTCCTGTTAGGGACCTACCAGTGGTGGGTTCTTCCCGGTTCCGCCCGGTAGTGGTGACGATATGATGTCACTGAACCAGTTCTGCCCACTCCCACCCCCCCCCACCCCTCCACGTTATTCTTACCTTTTATTTGGCCCCACCCCCAATCTATTGCTGCCTCCTGAGACCCAGCTGATGGGCAATAAGGAAAAAAACTGTTTAAACTTTTGCCGCAGGTCTTCAAAGGGCCGCCCTACAGCTGATCAGTGGTAAAAGACAGTTTGGTAGTAGACCAGTGCCTCCAAAAACAAATGAGTAGACCGGTGCCTGCAAAAATACATGAGCAGACCAATGCCTGCAAAAATACATGAGTAGACCAGTGCCTGCAAAAATAAATGGGGAGACCAGTGCCTGCAAAAATAAATGGGGAGACCAGTGCCTGTAAAAATAAATGAGTAGACCGGTAGAGCTCTGCAAGCAGTTAAAAGCCTGGTAGACCAGTACCTCTGCTAAATCCTAAAGAATTGTCACATGACCATCAAGCCACACCCACAAAATAAGCCACGCCCACAGAACCGGTAGTAAAAAAATTTAGAACCCACCCCTGGGACCTACTATCCTGTTCCCTACCTGTTCTCCTCAGATTCTGTTTCATCTGCAAGATCCTAAAATTGGTTTTGGAATTCCAGCAGGCCAAAGGTATTTTCTATGCCTACAGCTTAATTTTATGCTAAACTAAAAATAAATAAGAAAATCATTGAAGTTGATAGTTGCATTACATAAAATTTATTCTGAGATTTCAAATATGTAATGGGTTTTAGCATTACCTCAGCCATCAAAGTTCTAGAAAAATTCTGGTATTCTCTGCTGCTCGCATTGAGAAACTGGTCAGTGAAGTTATAGTTCAGGATCCTTAGAGTTAAACCAAATATCAAGGCATCTAAAAGATACGGTATTAGTATACAGTATTAAGACAGCGATACAATGAGAGGTAAAACATATGAGAACAGACACATTAATAAAACCCTGATGCTTCCCAAATCCTAATTAGACACTTAAGGCATTTCAGATTTACAGTACTATCAGATCAAATTAGGGAGCTTTTTAAGAGAAAGATTTACATGTTAGAAAAATATTTTAATTGAATAAAATAGCAGATATAATTGTATACAGTACCTGTTTTCACAATTCTACTGGAGGTAATATTTTTGCCACAAGCTTCATAGCTGATGTTCATTGTATACATTACACCTGCTTCTAGATTTAACATAGTTAGCTTCATATCTGTGGTTTCCATTCTTTCAACAAGTTCCTTGCCTTTGTACACTTCTGCTCGGAATGAATGGTTCTGCAAAGAATTTATACTCCAAGATGCTTCAAAACTGCTGCTAGTTACATTGAAGATCTTGTGGTTTCTAATAGAAGGAGAATCTGCAACAACAAATGAGTGAGCGCTACCATATTTGAGGGAAATAAAAGCCTTCTGTGGTCATATTTTGTGTGGCTAAGGAATGATAGGCATGCACTTTAATTGCATAAAATAGCTTGTTTAGTATTTCCTCTTAGCAATAAATGAAGTCAATGCAGAATTTGATTCATGGCTGAGGGGCAGAAATTCTTTCCTCAACTTTTAGGGTAGAAATATAAAGTGCTCTATCTTGGCATTCCCTGTCTTTAGAAGGTCAGCCTTTTGTGTGGTTTCTGAAAATTTGTACATTTTTGCCATGGAATAAAATTAAACACTAAGCTATTTAGGATTCAAGTTATTGATCTGGAAATTTGGCTGGACCTAAATGACTAGGGATTTTGTTTTCTATTTCACATTAATATAATAAGTAAGTGGTTGTTCCACTAAGATCATTTGCTACTTGGCAAGTAGTATAGATTTTATTTATTTATTAAATTTATATGCCACCCATCTTGCTGGGGTTTATACCATGGACAATCTTACAAAATGATGAGGCCTGTTCTATTTCTTGCTGTCATTTGGCTGAAGAAGGTGAAGAATGACACTAGTTATTAGAGCTGATTGGAAGTTCAGTCTATCAAATATTAGTCACCATCTCTGGAAAGTAAAAGATCAATTTTTAGTTAGTCTTCCTCTTGGAACCAAAGGAAGTTCACTCAAAGGTGTCCACACAGCAGTTTACCTGTTCTGTTATAATCAACTCACCTTACCTTGTTTTCCCCAAAATAAGACATCCCTTGATAATAATCGGGCTTTTGAGCGTATGGCAATAAGGCCAAACACTTATTTCTGGGTTCAAAAAAATATAAGACAGGGTCTTATTTTCGGGGAAACACGGTATTTTATTTAAGTCTAGCCAATGCCCACAAAATTCAAATTTCAGGATTAAACTAAAATAATTGTTTGGCTATAATTTTCCAAGCAGCTCATATCTTCCATTATAAATGTTATGTTCAAATGCTTATTTTTTCCTGCTCCAAAGCTTCCAGTGCATTTCTTTGTGCAGTTGGGACATGTAGAAATGTTCCACTAAATTCAACAGAAAAATGTACATTTGCCTTCACATCAAGGCTATCAAAGTGAAAATGTCATCACATGTGTCCCTCAAGATTCAGGATTGTTTCCACTGAACATGTGGGACTCATGGACTGTTTCTGTTGGCCCCAAGGGTTGAATGGTCAGATTAAAAGCTGACTCTTCAGATTGTTAGGGGCACAGTGAAGAAAAAGGAAACAAGTGGTTCAGTAATTGTGTCTTTACTTTGAAGCTTAAATTATTTGAAGACTAGTACCATGCAGGGGTGAAATGCTCCTGGTTCGGACCGAATTGCCTGATCCAGTAGCGATGACGACGGCGGGTGGTTCAGAGAACCAGTAGCAAAAATCCCTGCCCACCCCCCATGCTCAGCTGAGCCACGCGATCATCAGAGGCTTTTTTTTTAACTTTTAAAAGCATTTTTTTTACAACCTCTTCGGCTTTTAAAAGTAAAAAAAAAAGTTGGCCACGCCCACCCAGTCACATTATCCCCCACCAAGCCACGCCCACAGACCCGGTAGTGACAAGTTTTACATTTCACCACATATATCTGAATGTGCAAGCAAGCTTCTTTTTTTTTTTTACTGTTTTCTCCAATCTGATCCCTTCTAAATGTATTAAACTGAAATTCCTATTACTGTTGGTCAGGAGATTAAGAAAAGAACCTTTGGCCTTATGTCTATGGAAGAAACATAATACAAGGTCACTCCAGGCAGCAAAGCAGCTTGCACAAATACTAATTCTCACAAGACCAAAATGCCCTCATTTCCTTTAAAAATCAGACATATAAAAATTTAGAAACTGAGTGAAAAAGCACTTTTTATTTATTTTTGAAAGGTACTCTGGGACCTGCAACTGAAATAGTGTTCCCAATTGAATGCATAAACAAATTTATTGGATTATAGTTGCACAAATAATTCTGTGGTACTCCAAACAGTAAATCTCATATGCCAAAACTGATAGGAGTCAAAAATGTACTCATTTATATAAAAGAATGTGCTTTGATTAAAGCAGTTAAAACATGAAGCAGAATGAGCAATTAAGCAATCATTAACATTCTTCAAGCACCAATGTATGACATCTTACGGTAATCATTAACATTCTTTAAGCAATAATCTATAAAAGATCTCAGCTTCAGCACTTCATTCTATAAATCTAACTTTTTCAAATGGTATTAAGATTTTAAGAAAGTCTTCAAAGCAAAAGCTTTCTGATAAACTATACTGAACAGTAATCTATTATTCTGAAATGGTATACTTACAAACAAAATGTGCCATTAGGTCCATTAATTTGTTTCATTTGCATAAGTATTCATTGGTTCCTTTATATACAGAGAAATGCTAAATAAATGATAGTGTAGACCCAATTAAAAGAGCAAACATGCTTAAATAAAGCAAGTCCCATAGGCCCTAAAGCAAGTAAATTTTAAAAATAAATGAATTTTAAAATATAAAGCAACTTACCACATTCAGAATCTACTGATACATGAATTTCAGGTGATGCAGATCTTGAATTTCTCAGCAAATTAGAAGAATGCATATTTTTAATCAGAATGTTGGGTATATTACGATCACAATCTGGATCAAAGAAAAGAATAAGGAAACATGATCGCAAGCCAGTAGGTATTCCTAAAAGCTAGCTGCAATATTTAACCAGCTGTGGAATGTAAAGGCAATATAGAGGCAATGTTTTGTTATATAGCATACTTATTTCTGCCTTCTTGTAACATTTACCTATCCTCCTATCACTTCTGGTCTGTTAGTGAAAAATGACAAAAAAAGTGGTTCGACTTGAGATAATATCTTCCTTTGTATCCTTTGATAAATTCTGGAACCTAACGGAAGTTCTGTTGAATGCTCTGATCTTTGAAAGCAAGGAAAAGGAATAAAAAGAGGAGAGGGTTTTTTTTTTTAATGGTTGTGATCTCAGCATAAAAACCATTAAAAAAAACCCTCTCCTCTTTTTATTCCTTTTCCTTGCTTTCAAAGATCAGAGCACTCAATTGAAGATAGATAGATAGATAGATAGATAGATAGATAGATAGATAGATAGATACATACATACATACATACATACATACATACATACATACATACATACATACAAAAAGGAATCAATTCCAATAATTCCAATTCCATAAACCTCCCCTTCGGACTTATGTTGCTCATGGTAGTAAGCCACCCATGGGACCCCACCAATCTCAGTAACATCTGCCCTCTTCCTGGATCGGTTTCTTCTTCCACAATTTTTAGAGAAACTGTCAAAGACTTTTCTCATTAATAAACATTAAGGCATTGACAGGGAAAGAGAAGGTGCAATAATATGGTCTGCTATTTAATGTTGATTGATTGGTTTGGGTTGTTTTTTTCAAATTTGTTTGCACTTATTTTAAAGGAATGTTCTTGTGACACTTTGTAGAAAATTGAAAAATTTAAAAAAATGGCCTGACTAGAATTTCCTACCACTCTGTATTTTGTTAATATATGCCATCATTTTCATATTTTAATGTATACATTCACGGACATTTTCTTACTATGAATTCCCAAGGTGGCATCCACAGGTGTTTGTCTGATGACATTGACACTACCACGTACACCTGCAGGCTCCCTGCCACCCCCCTCAAATTTATTTTTTATTATTTTGATTAAGAAAACTAAATGGGAAATTAGAATGCTAAAATACCCCTATGTTGTGGCCTCTGATCTCATGTAATTTACAAGACACAGAACTGCAATTGCAGCCCAATGCTTTAATTGGAAATAACTGGAAATATGTCCAGATATTCAGAAAAACAAAAGATAACAGTAAAATGGTAGAGAGCATCATGGGAATAGGAGATAAAGAGGATGGTAGGAAGCAACTTCACTAGTTTGCCTTTCAGAAATTGTGGGAGTTGTGATTGGTCATACCCTTAATAGCAACCTTTTTGACCCATGATATACAGTATATATGTGTGTGTGTGTGTATCTCTCTCTCTCTCTCTCTCTCTCCCTCTCTCTCTCTCTCCATCCATCCATCCATCCATCTATCTATCTATCTTTATCCAGGTTCTTCCTACGTAAACCAAGATTTTATGCGGCCCTAGTTCAGTGAAATCACAATCCACTATTTTCTAGGTTTTATTTCTTCTGGCAGCCAGCAGACCCTTTGCTGCCCATTGGGAGAGTAAGATAGATCTCTTTCGGCCATATAAGGCTTTATCAGTTAGCCACACCCTCATCTCATGTATCCTCCCTGTAAAGGTACAATATTACCTAGAATACAATATATATATATATATATATATATATATATATATATATATATATATACACACACAATATACAATATATATACAATAGAATTACAATATCCTAGAAAATAGTGGATTGTGATTTCATTGAACTAGGGCTGCATAAAATCTTGGTTTACGTAGGAAGAACCTGGATAAAGAGAAATACACATAAAACCTACGAAAAAGAAACACACACACACACACACACATATAAATATATAAAATCAAGCTACAAGTTTTCTCCTTGTCCCCTACAGACAGGAGAGATTTGCCCTAGATAAATACTCGATTGCATGGCTACAGATTAATAATTGCATTTGCTGAAATAAATTTTAGATTAGTCGTAATGCAAGCTTTTGAGGGTTTTTTCTACATTTTCCCCCAGATTAAAGAACAAGTAAAATTAGGCCTTAAGAAACAGTGTAGGTGCTGATTTAACTCTGTGATTGCACTGAAGTGAAAGCAGTTGTTGTATTAAGGTCTTGATGTGGATGTTAATTTTACTCCATGCGGTTAAATGCTGTGGCAAAAGATAGATTTGTATTGTGATCTTCAGCTTTCAGTTTATCACATATGACAAACGGTACTTGAGATTCACATGTTTTCTGAAGGCCCCCCTCCTCACATCCTAGAAAATGCCTTGTCACACTAGAGACCCTATTTTCTAATCCTGAAAATCCAAACATAAAGTAAAACCAGAAAATTTAAAAATCTATTTTATAGAGCTGCTCTTCAGTCAAATATATCTGATATAGTAACCTTGTACAACAACGTCAATAACGTCATATACTCTGATCACAATTTTCTTCAGCAAAGAAGAAATATTGACCAATGGAACCAGTTGCTGCAGTCCAACCAGAACATGAGACACTAATGTCTCTGCGTAAGTTTCTGACTTGGTTGTCTGGATATGATACACAGAGATGTTCATGGGCCACAATGCTCCAGTAATCTGGAAAAGAGAGAAACTCTTCTTAAACCTTATATAATACCACTGTAGACAAGTAAACAGTTTTTCTTTAAATTCTATACATAAAGTGAAAAACGATGCAATCAAAATTAGATCCTTTCTAACACTATAAAAACTGTTTCAATATTAACTTAAGACATGATAACTCTATTAAAGAGGCATTATTTTAGTCAGAATTTTATAATTTATTATTTTAATTACATTGAAATATTAAACAATATTTAATAAATATTCAGCATTATTCATTTTAAGAACGTTTTCATGTTCAAGCAATGTATTTACCCGTAAACACACCAGAAAAAGGGGGTTTATCTGAAAGGTAAGAGGAACTATATATTCTATAACTTCTTTGTCCAGTAGGTGGCAGTCCAGTGTAGGCTGGGCTTTCTTACATCAACAGAAATATACAGTACAGTTTATATATTACTATTCTGTTGATTCATACCATAGAGTGCAAAAGACGTGAATGGTTCAGAAGTCTTGGAGCTACTTTGCATAATTCACTGAAATCCCTTTTCACAAGGACTGACACATTATACCAGTACTTTGTCACTGTTCGTTCTAGAATTGGAAAGAGAAAACAATCAGGTGGTAGTCAGGACTTTACATTAGTGCATAATTGCTGAACTAATATAGTGGTCTTCTCATTTTCAGTGGTCTCGATTAACTGCTGAGACTCACGAGGTGTGACACTAACTACATTTAATCAACCAATCAGAATTATCTATGAGACTCATATATTCTGCATCATAATTGATCTCTTTTGTGTGAAAACCCTGACATAATTTTGAAACACACCTGAAATATCAGATCAAGGTTGCCTAAGAAGGAAAGACCCACAAATCAGATCTTCTGCCTCAACTCCCCTACATCCGAAAAGAATAAGTAGCATGACAGTATTGTAGTACAATACCTTCTGGAACAGGATCTGAACAATGGGTTCCCGTAGATGTCTTACAGCACTTTTTATATCCTGGACAATCCATGTCAGACACACATGAACTCTTTACTGCTTCCCCTATCTTCATGGGACAGGCACCAGGTCTTGAAGCAAACTCGCTGTATCTGTTTATGGCTATAAAACAGAACATTTTACAAGAAAAAGTGCATTTACTGGCCAAGATTCTAGTTTCTTTAGGTACATCTAAGAGCCTTACCATCCTCAATGTGATTTTCTTTTAAATTTATTTTGAACCAAACCTTGCCAATACCTATGAACATCAGATTCAAAGGTTCCTTTCCACAGAATTTTGAAGAAGCAGAGAAGAAAATATTCTTGACTCAATAGGTTCTAGTCCCAGAGTCAATTGTCAGCCAATGGAGCAGAGGTCTTCAAACTTGGCAGCTTTAAGACTTGTGGACTTCAACTCCCAAAATTCTGGGAGTTGGATTCCACAAGTCTTAACGCTGCCAAGTTTGAGGATCCCTGCGTTAGAGAAACCTGCTAGTGTTCCCTCTCTCTTTAATTGTTGTTACCTTATCTAAGTCATGACTAATGTCAAGGCAAAACATGAAGGCAGGGGTAGAGAGAGAGCAAGAATAAAGTCCATGCTTCCATACCTCTGTCCAGATTGTATTTATATTCCCCTCTGAGAAACCTAAATGTGGATTTAGATCTTTAATTATACAATATCAAAAGCTCTTGGTCTCTTTGATGCAACTCGCTTTATTTCCAGGTTAGGGTAATAAACACTATCTGAAGTTGAATACCATGCCTGAAACCACTGTTAATTTGGATATTAGTCTGCCTTTAAGATGAAACCAAATATTTTGCTGGTGAAAAAGATAGTCAAGAGAATTTTGAATTGGCATCAGACACTGTACATAAGTTATACTGGTCTTTTTTCACACTAGCTTCAAGCTCATTTTGGAACAAAATTTGAAACATGGGTTTTCACCAGGGGTGAAATCCAGCAGGTTCTGACAGGTTCTGGAGAACTGGTAGCAGAAATTTTGAGCAGTTCGGAGAACTGGCAAATACCACCTCTGGCTGGCCCCAGAGTGGAGTGGGAATGGGGATTTTGCAGTAATTCTTCCCCTGGAGTGGGGTGGGAATGGAGATTTTGCAGTATCCTTCCCCTGCCACGCCCACCAAGCCACGCCCACAGAACCGGTAGTAAAAAAAATTGGATTTCACCACTGGTTTTCACCCACAGAAGTAGAGAACTGTACACTATTTGGAAACTTACGACCTACCCAGTATATTTCTAATTCTTTACTTTTTATGATTCATTTCTAAACTTTTAAGAAAACTGATTTTGCGGTTTGAAGAGTGGCTTTCTGAGAAAAGGTCTGATAATGATAATGGAAGGCCTTCTCCAGAGAAGCCTGCTAAACTTCAGAACTGTTTTCATTCTGACAATCAACTTATTTATTTATTGGTACCATCAGTGGTTTTTAAACATGATTGTTATTTTAATCCTTTTGATAGTTTACTAGTTTTAGTGCCTATATGTATTGCTTGATTCCTTTGGCTCTACCTTTTTCAAATATAGTTGACTTTTATATTATACTGAATTATTTTGGATTTTTATAGATTTTATCATATTTTTACATGATTGCAAACAACACATAGAATTGCGGTTACTGGTGATTAATAATTATATAATCAGTTTTCAATAATGTGGAAAGTATTATCAACCCTTTCATAATAATAACTATTATAATTTCACCCTATTCATAAGAGTCAGGATAGCAGTGAAATAGCCCATGGAAGGGATTCACTGTAGTAACTCATACAAACTGTTATGGCATAAAAATGACACAGGATGAGTTGTGACATCACAATGCATGCCCCACCTCTTATGCACTTGAATTCAATATGACTTATGGACTTCAACTCCCAGAATTCAATATGACTTGTGGATTTCAAATCCCAGAATTTTGGGAGTTGTCCACAAGTCATAAAAGGGCCATAGTTCCTTCTTGCCCTAGGATGTCTCTGGGATTGGCCACCAAAGTAGCTACTGCAAAGCATTTGCTGTGAAGTTATAAGTACTTTATAAGTGATTTACACTGTTTCACTGCCATAAAAAATTAGGGCACAGTGACAATCTGGTATCACTGGAGGGGGCCGATTATACTGATGCTAGTAGTATGGTGGAAAGAAAGCGCTGGTATCAAAGATCAGTCCCATTATTTTAATGCAATGTCCCTGGTTTAATGCACAAATTTATTTATCAACATAGTTGATAAATAATAATAATAAAATAATAAAATGAGCAATAAATAATGGCAATTATATTTCAACTGTAAAAAAATCTGACTTGATCAGAAACTTTACAGGCCAGCAACATTTTGTGTGAAAATTAGATGACTAAGTTTCCAGCAATGCAGAAATCTAAATCCACCTCCAATTTAAGTAATCTTTATATGCCAGCTAAGCAGATGAAAATGTAAGCCAGCCTCTCACATCTGTACCTTTCTGATAACAAGACCTAACAGCATTCCAGTACTCTAATCAGAGAAATGTGAATGTCAGCCACTCCCTTGACCTTAATGATAAATAAACAGTCAGTACTTTTCCCCCCTCATTTCAGAAATGATTGCTTTCGCCTAGAGCATATCAATGCCAAGAGATGCTATTTTGTATGAATCCTTTGGCTAGAACGCTTAGCATAATTATGAGCATTATATTTAAAGTGCATTTAACCACCCAGAAGTGATGCTTTCCCCACCAAAGGTAATTGCACCCAAGGAGGGGAAACATGTGACCCTCCAGTTGTTTCTGAACAAAAATTCAATTAATCTATTTTTTTTTAATTCTTATTTATATGCCGCCCTTCTCCGGAGACTCAGGGCGGCTTACAATGCGTTAAGCAATAGCCTTCATACTTTTGTATATTTTATACAAAGTCATCTTATTGCCCCCACAAACCGGGTCCTCATTTTACCCACCTTAGAAAGGATGGAAGGCTGAGTCAACCTTGAGCCTGGTGAGATTCGAACTTACAGTAATTGCAGGCAGCTGGATGTTAAATGCTGCCTTGTAGGAGGCATTAGCCTCCTACGCCACTCAGACTCCATTAATTGCAAATAATCTAAGAAAACTTCAATTAATTCAGTGGTAGTCAACCTGGTCCCTACCGCCCATTAGTGGGTGTTCCAGCTTTCATGGTGGGCGGTAGGGGTTTTGTCCCTACTTTATAAATCACCATTACTGTGGAACCAGTGGGTGGTTAGAAAATTTTACTACTAATAGAGATACAAAAGTGGGCGGTAGGTATAAAAAGGTTGACTACCCCTGAATTAATTCAAAACAAATAGGCTTCAAGCTAAATGAATCATACAAAATAAGTGGGAGATAATGCATGTATATCCATTATTGATAACAAAAAAAATCAATGCCCAAATAATATTATAATCCTAGTCTAGCGCTTATAGCATAAACCTCTAGCATGTTTCTGAAAAGGCTGTCAAGTTCTCATTATTACAGGAGTCGTTTTCAGGAGTGAAGCCAATTCTCAGAGATCCCTGGAAAAATGTTACCTAGTCAATGTCTTCCTTCAGGGAAAAGCCTCCTAGAAACCATGTAATAATAATGGAAATAGAAAGAATTGCTATGGTGCTGCTGCTTTTTTCCATAAGGTTTTATTTACTGTATTTTATTATTTATACTCTATTATATTAATTCTGCCAGGTCTGTCATATGTTCTGAAAAGTTTTCAGACGAAGGGATTATGGCTGTTGTAAGAGAAGTATTCATAAGTAGCCTGATAAGCTAAGATGAGACAAGGACAATTCAGTATGATTCATATTCCCATGACAACTACTGCACGCAGAAGGCCAGTAAATGGCTGGTGCACATTTTATGTGGCTGATTCATTTGTTGCTTGCCAGCAAATCATTTGCAATAAATGTAAAACCTCTTGAGAGGTTCTGCCTCAGAAAATCACAGCCAATCACAATTTGCCAGGGAATATTTTCCTATATGTTATTTATTTATTTCATTTCATTTCATTTGATTTATATACCGCCCTACTCCCGAAGGACTCAGAGCGGTGAACAGCCGGCAATAAAATACATACATACAAAATTTAAAATAGAAATAAAATTGAATTAAATAGTTTGGCCCAGACAGACAGATTAAAACCCCAATCAATTTAAAACCAAATATTAAATTTAAGTATAGAAATATTAAAAATATTAAGATATTAAAACTATTTAAAATTATTTAAAAGAGGGAGAAGTTAGGCCAGGCCCGCCTGGTGAAATAAAAAAGTCTTTAGGGCGCGGCGGAAGGTGCGCAGATCGGGATCCTCCGTATCTCCAGGGGGAGCTCATTCCAGATAGTAGGTACCCCCACAGAGAAGGCTCTCCCCCTGGGGGCCACCAGCTGACATTGTTTGGCCAACGGCACCTGGAGGAGCCCCTCTCTATGGGAGCATACCGGCTGGTGGGAGGCTATTGGTGGTAGTAGGCGGTCCCGCAAGTAATTATGTTAATTAATCAATAAAATTAGTAGTGGCGAGAAAGAGAAGAGCACCCCATAAAAGTAAAAAAAATGATAACATGGGGGCTGCATTTCTAAAAGTATGGGGGAGAGCCAGGACAATTCCATTTAATTTAATTTATTTAATGTTAAATCTAATTGATTAAATTATTATAATTCATCATGTATTTAATACAATCCTCCTAATTTACACAAAATAAAGCACATGCATTTCAGTTATGATAGAATAAAGAGAATCACAGAATAGCCAAAGTTATCTGCTATTTAACTGACTTTTGGGTATGCTACATAAATACAAATATAGCATCCAAAGAATAGACCCTCAAGTGACAGCATCCAGGGAAAATCTAAAGTGCTCTAAACCACTCGCATTTCTAATTATTTAGAATCCAGCCATAAGTACTTTAATATCAAGGGAAACATTAAGAATCATTCAGTTAACACACTCTTAATTCTGTCCACTGATTAATAAATAATGAAAAGAAAAAGTTGATAAAGAATATGTCTAGATAATACCATTCATAAACATTAGCACTATGAGGTCTGGAAAATGGTTTAACCTTTACTAGGGAAATAAATAAGACAGATCTGTATAACCCCACATATAGAATAATTTGCAAGTTCTCCTGAGCAGAAAGAACCTCTAATCTGATTAGGGCAGCCTATACCTGTATGCAGTTGAAGGTAAATTTACCTTGTTAAATCTATCTTTGGCAACCTTGAGATGCTCTATTATACGTCATGCTATTTTCCCCAAGAGTTTTTCTCTAGATGGAGATGATTTTGCATGTTTATTATAGGGATTCAGGATATCCTTTCTACCAAGCCTCCCTAATCATTTTCTCCTGAAATTATATTTGATCACTATGATCACTCAGAAATCTCCATAGTCACAGGGTAGAATTTTTTAAGGTCAAGGAAACTGTTTTTTCTGATGAATATCTATGAACCACATGAATAGGTTACCTACGTAATCTAGCAAATTTTGATCTCAGTTTGGTCCAGTACCATTATATTCTGAATTGCTAGAGTTACTATTAGCTTTGACATGTATTCTGAAGAATTACAGAACTACAGTATGTCTATAGCAGTTAAAGAAAATTGGCATGGCTGCATGTTGGTGAGCAATGTAATTGAAATATATGAATATTCTAAATGACATTCCCCCCCCCCCCCTAATATCTTCCCACAGATGCAGGGTCTGTTTTTCTGATCAACAGAAGGTTGGATGTGACAAGAATTGACTGGTGTCTTAATTACTAGATAAGACTGGCTCTCTCTTCTAAATTACATATTAAACTTTTTAAATCTGAGGTATTATAGATCTACCAAGTATGAAGTAAAAGGAAAAGGCCACAAACTAAATTCATACTTTTGCATTGATTATGCAGTGATTATATGTATCACTCTCCACTTTAGGACTGGCTTGTTAGCAATATAATGGAATGACTGATCAGTATAATTCTATGAGAGCTAATTTCTACTGTCTTCTGTAACTCAATGGGACATTATGGTCCAGAAAAATGGGGCATAATCAGAGAGATGAAATGAGAAATCATAATGTTCTGCACATAATAAATGCCAAAGCAGAAGGAAAGAAAAGGATATCACAGAATATAAAAATTAAAGTAGGATGTGCAATATTAGAATTTGATGAATAGTACTTTACAGTTTATTTCAACAAGTCAGTCATAATCACTCAATGATACAATCTCCTCCTTTAAAATGATTATAAAAATATATTACATTGGGAATAAAAATTCCCAATTGTAAAATATATGAAATAGGTGAAAATAGTAATCAAGGCAGAATTTGCATCTGGCACTGAAAGGAGGGGGAGAGAGAGCTAAATATAACTTTTTGAATAGTGTTGATCTTTCAAGACACCTCTGAGCACATTTACATAATGGAAGAGTAATTTCTTTTATTAATAAACATTTTGAAAAGATAAAGAAAGGACAAACACCATGCCTATAGTCAAAAAAAAAAGAAAAGAATAAACACTAGATTATAAATACACAAAAGTCAGTTTATTTGCTCTTATCTAGAAGTCATCCAGACATTTGCAAGTGACCTAACTTGCTGACCCTATACTGTATTTAAATATATTATTGGTTTTGCAATTCATAGGCCATAGACTTTTCATTGTTTCATACTTACGTAAAGAACAATATAGACCCACTTGTTCATACCCAGCACAACAATCTGTCACATTCACAGCTTCTTGGACTATAACAGGATGGTACTCTTCTTTGTAATAAGTTGTGGTGCACATTCTCCAAGGAATCCATCCTCCACATGGTGTTTGCTTCTCATATGATTTTTGATATGCAACTGTTTTGGTCACATTTTTTATCACAGAATAATTGCATAAATGGTAACCAAGCAAAGAGATATTTTTCTCTAAAATAAAGAAAGCAGAATGATCTATTAGAATGGAATTAGTGATATAGAAGGTACCTTTCCACCAAACTACTTGGAAATAACTGAATGTTGTTCAAGTTGTTAACATAAGATTTTGTTATCCTTGTAGATTCACAATGCTGAAAAAGAAAAGGAAGGAAAAGAGAATGGTGGTAGGATGCAGTTGCAGTGGTAAACGGTATACACCACTAGAAGAACAGAAAGCCCATATTAGGTACTGAGTCATTCAGTGGTCACTAAGAGCTGACATTGGTTTGATAGCATGTAATCTTTCAGTCATTATTTTAATGATTTTGAGTATGGTCTGAAGGTCCAGAAGAAAGAACGCAAGATCATGTCTGATCAAAAAATGACAAATGTTAGAAGAAACTGTCCAAAATCTACTCAGAACCTTCAGGAATGGGGAGCATAAAATAAAGTAAATAAGCATATAACTACATACCTATTATACAACAAGCCAATCCAGAACTGACCCAGTCATTAAGCAAAACATGGTAATCTCCTGAAGCACATAATTTGATCAAGATTTTTTCCCCCACACAATTGAGAAACTTTGGGATGGCTTTCACACATGTGAAAGAGTTCCGTGGCATATTCTTCTTGATGCTGGCATGTCTGGTACTCCTAAAACTTTCATGATAAATCATTTAGGCTTGTCTATTATTACCTGTTGTTTACTATTGATACTCTGATATTCTGTTTGTTTTGATTGGAGACCACATTGTTCAAGCCATTCACAAAACAAATTTGCTTCAGTGCAAATGTTATCTGTTCCGAAAAACTTTTACTTCTGAATAAATATCAAAGTTAACAATAATTGCAGTCTAAAGTCCTGCTGGCATCAATTAGGATCCAGCAACAAAACCAAGCACTAAAGATACAGTTTAGAGGTTAGAGCCCAGCTCTCAGAAAACTACTGTTCCCCTGGGCAGAATTGCTAAGCAAAATTTGTTTACAAATTAACATTTTCAGCTGTATAGCTCTTAGTTACAAGACTTAGCTTGCCATTAAACTAATTTAAAATGTGCTTTGGTATGGGTGCATGTGGTGTGAATGTCTTTCAATTATGAGCTGAATTTTCCACTGCAATTACTGGAAATTTGTTGGATATTTACAAGGTTTATAATTATTGGCTAATTATAATTTTACCAGTTTATATTTTATTATGACATTGATACTCCAGGCAAATATTATGGCTTTAAAATATTGACACTTTATATTCATTGGTGGCAAATTGTATTGCTCAAGTAACAGTTTTAAGATTTTTCTTAATTTAAACAATGAAAAACTATGGTTAAATTATTTTTGTAATATACTACATATACATTATACAATATATTGTGGCTGTAGACTGCTTATCTTTCTTCATTGTTATAATAAAGCCTATTTATTTATTTATTGGTACTCCACCTTTATTATTTTTAGAGATAACTCGAGGTGGCGAACATATCCAATACACCTTCCTCCTCCTGTTTCCCCACAACAATCCTATGAGGTGAGGTGACTGAGAGAGTTAGAAGATTGTTGTTTAAAAATCTGGGAATCAAAGGATGTTTTTAGGAAAGGTGAATTCTCCAGTCCTCGTACATAGGAGTCCCATACAAAATAGTGATGAATATATTAAATAATCAGATCCATAATATGAATCCATGAAAGTAATTTGAGGAAGTAAAATCAAATGCAATCCAAATACCAGTAATTGAGTCAACAGAATAATTATAAAATATAACCTCGATGATTATTGCCATATTTTGGATTTCATCAGACAGTCAGTCCCTTTTACACACTTATTAATGGAGAAAAAACAGTGGAGAAAACTTATCACTGCCAAACCATCCAGTAAAAAGAATCTTTAAAAGTTGAAAATAAAGAATTACAACTCCTTATCTCATAGCCTCTTTTCACCTTTCTTGATATAACAAATTAGGAAGAGAGGCTGAAATGCTTACCTCCTGGAATGCTAATAGTTGGGGAAGATAAATTTACAACAAATGAGACAATGCAAATATTGGAGGAAAAGAAAATGCATTTTTTCATATTTTTTTTCTTAAAATAAGGCACTCCACTAGAATTGCTTTGTTCATTCTGCTGTCTCAGGCAGTTCTGTGAAGTGAGAATGTGCTAAGAAGACTCTAGAACTACAAACTGTACAGGCAAAGCTTTATATCCAGAATTCCAAACAGGATTCTCATGTATCAGGAGATATGTCCTTTAGCATCCTTTGACAACTTATTGGCACCCTAATTTTGTTTGTTTGTTAGGTTCTTTTAACTTAAAATAGATTAAATGGGATACTAGCATGCTTCAAAGCAAAACATCAATCTCAAGCATGATCTTTATTCCAAGAATACTTTTAGGCCCTGGCTATATTCCAGCCAATCTCAGAAAATGAAAATTAACAAGAGGTACTGTCTTTCAAAATGTATTTATTTGGTTTATAAATACACAATTAACAAGACATAATTAAAGGAAATACAGTTTAATGCCTGGTTTGAAAGTGTGTCCACCAACCTAGCAAACAAAACAAAGCAAAACAAAACAAAAAGCGATGTCAAATGGTCATTGGAGGGCTAAAAGAGATGCTGAGAGTAAGCTCAGCAGTTTGACTTTGGTTAAACTGGTGATTAGCTACTGGAATAGTCATCTTGGCAGCCATTTTGTGAGAATGCCTACAACATGCTCTCAAAACTCTAAATATGTCCCCAGCTCAAAAAAAAATGGGGATTCCTAAATGATATATACAGAAGTTTCAACAGCACTAAGACAATCTTCTCCAATATTTACATAATTTACTTTAAAATTCTATACAAATTTAGATGAAACAAAGTCTTACTAAGTTTAGAGAAGAAGGGAAAGAATGTGAGACAAAAGATGTTCACATCTCTTTTACAAAATATCATTCTGAAAGTATAGTCCTTGACATCAAAGTGTTTGAAATATTAAATCCATGATTAGCATTGGGTCTCAGGATGAATGACCAGCTGCATTATATGACAAGCAAAATCTATGGTTCTAAATTAAAATTATCCCTGAAATGAAACTACTGTAGTACCATTTAGAACTGTAGCATGGTGACTCACCTGTAAAGGTGTTGCTTGCGCTCTCTGCTGAAGTGATGCAAATGATGAAAACAAAAGTTACCAAGACTTTACTCAATAAAATAAAGGAGTCTCTCGTCATTTTTTAATTTGTCTTCGTCCTCTGAAAACAAAAGAGCTGGTAGTATTACGTACAGTTATTAGGATATAAAGGAAAACATTCACTGCTTTTCTTCTTTGTATACAGGTATACATTGGTCCTGGAACAAAGAGAGAATTCAGCCAGTATCTTGCTTGCATGGGTTTGTTAATGCTTTCCCAAGAGACTGCCTGCATCTAAATTACCCATCCTGGTCCTCAGCAACCTGTTACACTCATGTACAGAATAACAATCTGATGAAAACACTCTTCCATGAACTTAAAAACAAGAGAATGTTTTTGGGAGAGAACCAAACAATGAAACGATGGTTTAGTAAATTAAATCATTGCATTTTCTCTGAAAACTCAAAAGTAGTGGAAATTGGGGTTTTACTTTATCTGCATAACAGTAATCTATGATGACATGTTAGGCTGAAGAAGTCAGGGCTCATATTCACTCTGCAAGCAATATGTCTAAACTGGGGTCTCTCCGAGTCCTGTGTCTTTATCCCTACATTACACTAATATTGGTTCACTGGACTGGAGGATAGCAGGGCCATTTCCTTCCCCTTATGAGAGAGGACTCATAAACTGGGGGAAAGTCTAGACAGAACTAAGCAGGAGAGGAAAGAAATAAAACATTGAACAAGAGAAAGGCCAAGAATAAAATTAAAAATATGAAAGTGGTGTCGATATATAGTGCAGTTAATGTAGTGCAGTTTTAAGGAGTACTTCTGATCAAAAACTACTAATAGAATAATTTTATTTGAAAGAGGTTAGTTCCTCTGTGCTGAGTGGCCCTTTCTCCCTAGGATTGTAGCCTTAAGGAATGAGTTCGTTCTGCTGATATTGTATATTTTGTGTGGTCATGATCTCAGTAGCTTTAGGTCTTTTGAATCTATGCAAATATTTTCCACTTGGGAAAATATTCCACTGTATTTTTGAGAAAGGTCTTTGGGGATCACATATTTTATCAGGCATTTCCTCTCTGCTGTCTTTCCCATGATTATAAAAGTATACAATATAAGGAACTGAGTAAAAAATCAACATCTAAGGAACACCTGACAACATTTAAAAGAAAAGTTTTGGATTTCAGTTACAGATAGTTTTGACTTGATATTATTAATCCTTCCATTTTTCTTGTTAATCTAATAACACGCAGGAAAAATTAATGAAATTTTCTGTTTTTCTTCTCTGTTTCCATTCTCAGTTCTGGATACATATACAAATTCAGCCTTGTAAAATAATTTTAATTAAGAGATAAAATAAATCTTTAAAAGAATCATATTGGTTGCATTAAAAATAGTTTTTCATATCCCTAGAGGATACTGTGCATTTTATTGCTATGGTAACCATGGTGAATCATGCACCAGTGCCATGGAAACACATCGAGAGTATTCCATTGGGAATTCAAAACAGGTTTTGGAAAACAGTATCTATATATCTATTTTTCAAATATGTTAATATATTCAGTGATTAGGTTGGTGGAGATAAAAATAAGATGAATTGTAAAAAAAAGAAAGGAAGAGAAAGTATCATCTTGGATCTCTCAAGTGTTATGCTGAATACATATGAACTTCTGTAAATATGAGAACAACCATTGTCCCATTTTACAGAGGATAACACTCTGGCTACTTTCTACTCTGATTTAAATATAAGACTGGAGAGCAAAGAAATTCCCCATCAAAAGATAACATTTGGAGGGCAAACTTAGTAGATTCACAATACATCTGATCGTCAGGTCAAGGTGTAGTGTTGCAGATTGTCTGTGTTCATATGGGTTTGTGTCTCTTTTTTCTATATCTATCATCAACTTACCTACCTACCTGCATACTCAAACTCATGAGCAAATATATGACTTCTGTCACAATTTTTTGAGTTGGATACTCCTTTTCTGTTTTGGCAAAATGCACATAACTGATATAGTGAAATCTTTTGAATTGTCTTCTGATCACTTAAGGCTCTACCTTTACTAAGCCTTATCCTGAGAAACTCCCACTGGACCTTATTAAATTGTTTATTGTTTCTAGCTTCCTGCTTTCGGTTAAAATACATTACATAAACAATTCTTACAAAAACAAAATTAAAGATGTCTTTTTCAAATGAACTATAAGTTATGTAATTTATGCAACACCCCTGAACCACTTGCTATGTCTTGCATTTGTTTAAAAATTCAAGGACGTTATTATTTATATATTTATCAATTCATGGAGTTCCTTCCATTTTTAGAAGGTTCTTCAAAAGGCAACAAAGAGCCAATTCAATAGGATCCATAAAACCCAATAATCTGAAACTATATTACATTGTTACATCATTTTTAACTTTATATTGTACAACAGTCATTAATAACTACTCCCCAAGTCCCCAGGGCCTTCCAGAACAGCCAATATCTGGAAGGCAATGAGGATGGGAACTACCCTTATCTCAGGGGGCAAAGCTGAGAACTGTCAAAGAGAATGTCTTGGCTGCCTTACTTCTTGGTAGGTGGAAGCTTCAGTAAGCACTCTCTGTTCACTCAGGCTTGGTGAGTAGAATCAGTTTGGAATATGAGATCTTGTAGACTCCCTAGTTACCTGCCCTAAGCCATTCATAATTGCCTTCAGAAGCAAACCACAAGCTAGAGCAACTCTTCTAGCAAAATTGTTTAGTTACAAGCCAATAACAGGTCTGTCTCATAAGCAGATGGGGCTCTGCAATTTGTATCATTTGAAGTTTCTGGATGGTCTTCAAAGGCAATCCTGTGAAAATTATGGTAAGCTACATGTGAAATGACATGAACAAATCATTAGTGCCCCCTATTGTACAGGATGCACAATTGAATTTGGGCACAGGCCCTACTGGTCATAGCTTCCATCTTCAGGGTCATGTGTTAAGAGGATCTCCAAACTGTGAAGTTGCTTTCCATAGAGATGCACAATACCAATAATTTATATCTTATGCTTTGGTATTGCTACTTCATTTGTGTGGTTTCTTTTTTTAAAAGGGGCTCCTTTTTCTCCCAATAGTATTTCTTGGTTCAGATTTTTGTTAGTTTGTCTTTAGTCTTTCATTGTTTCTTTCGGTTTATCTTTTGTATCTTTTAACAAATATTCATGCTGATGGTATCTTACATTGGATGATCTTTCCCATTGGTCTTATGATTGTTAAACAAGTTTGGGGGCGAGAACCAAATTTAGAACACACAATGGAAAACATGTAGGCCATACCGCTCCCTCCTCTCACAACTGGACCCATTCAGGAAACAGCAGAACTGCTACAAAATGTTCTTTACCCCCAGTCTTCATAGGCAGTACTATGGATGACATTATAAAAACACCCACAAACTTTAGTGTCTATAAAAGGTGGCCATACTTTCTTCACTCTATCCTGCCATGAATCATTCTTGAAAGCAATCAAAGGAGTTTCAGTGAATTTTGTTTGCCAAAGATTTAAATGAACCATTTCTTCCACAGTTCTAAGTAACTCTTGTCCAGTCACCTTCCCATTGAGGACAATAGGTATAGCACATAGCACAGTACTTGTTAATCTTTTTAGTATTTATTGCATGGTGAACTTGTTCTGCACTGTGCTCACCTATCTGCTAATAATGAAACCGAAACAGGTCCCTTGAGAAGGGCTATGCGTCTGTTGAGGCTGCTGGCACTTTCCCATTTGTCTGCTGCCTGAACCCATCTCCTTGCTTTCTCCCTATCTGCTTTAACTAACCATAAGGAGAGGGTTAGCTTGGGTTCCACAGCCTCAAAAAGGTCCAGATAACAGCAAAAGGATAACAGCAAAACTCATCAGGTTTCATCCACCTGGCTGCTAATCTAGAGCACATATGAGCAATTTTATCCATTAAAACGATTAGCAAAAATCACGTTTTAGATCTTACGACCCATCTCTCCCAAGAACTTTTTCACATTCCCTATAAAATATGTATTAACAAATGGAAAACCTAAAGGAATGTAAATAATTTTGAATGGAAGGCTTTCCATGGAATGAACATTTTTCTACATTTAATTAAGAATGTTGTTCTTAGGGACATTTTTAGATACCATTTATCTTTTAGTTTCCAGTATGTCTAGCTCTAATTCAGTGAATAAACTGCTATATCATCCAGTTTGGTTTTGCTTTTTATGGGGATACAGTTGTTTTCTTTGTCTTTCATGACACTTATCTTTCCATAGAAGATTTCTTTGAATTCTGTAATTTTCTTTTTTTAATTTATTAGGTTTACAGATACAAACCAAGGGGAAAAAATAAAACGAACAAGAATAGATTTACAGTCATTGTAAAATTAATTTAAGAAACTGACATATATTAATCTCAGTTTTAAATCATTATTAAAATCAGGTTATTGTGCCATTAGTAACTGTAATTGGTATGCCTCAAATTTTAATTTATAAACCAGAATAAAAAAAATGCAATAATTTTGGCCTAAGAATATTGAATACAGTTAATACAAAATTTCAGCTGATAAATGCCCAACAATTCAAAATCTTGAGTTATAGAGCTACTTGGCATTTGTAAGCAATTATGAAAAACAGCAGTGGCCAAGGGACTGGAAAAGATAAATTCATACTCCAATACCAGAAAAGGGCAGTGCTAAAAAAAATTCCAAACATGAAACACTTGCATTTTCATCATAATAGTCAAGATTTTGACTACTGCAGAATGTGGAACAAAAATTGTCAGATACAGAATTTATGTCCAGAAAACATTTCAGATCACATTGGTAACATGGAAAAGACAAGATAGTTCCAAAATGACTAGTTTTATTGATTATACAATGGCTTTTGACTGTATAGTCCTTTAAACATGGGTGTATCAGACCTCTTCATCTGCTCGTTAAGGAATGTATGAGATGACCCAAAGGAAAAAAAAATGAAGCAAAATCTAAAGCATACTGTACATGAATCAAAACTGGGAAAGGAATGCACCTAAAATGCTTTTAAGTTATATGCAGAATGTACCATGAGAAATTTAACGAGGAGTTCTACATTATTGTGGCTGGTTCAGAGCGCTTATGAAATAAAGCTCAATGATAGATTTAATATCTATGTATTAAAAAAGAGGTTAATACTGGTGGGATATTACTAGTAGGGAATCAGATCGTTACTATTATTGTGGAAAAAATACCGCAGCGTGGCTTTTTCCTCAGAATACGGAATTCGGCAGCTCTGCTTCCTTTCAACTGGACTTCTGACTGTTTTGAAGGCTGTAGGTTGAATCTGCTTTATTTTAGACAAGTACAGATTTCCTAGTTCTTAACCGGTTTTATTCTGTTTGTTTAGACAGGCTGTAACCTTTTTTTAAAAGAAAAAGAGGCCGAGGGCTGTCACCAAAAAACTATAAACTCTCCCCTTTCCCCCCAATTTGAAGGCCTGGACTTGGAAGTTCCTCGGCCTGCCTCCTTCGGGAAAATCGGTCATCTTGGAGCCGAAAACAGTGTGCTTGAAAACTTGCTTCTGCAACCTCAGCCCGACCAAAGCTTCGTCCTCTCCACATCGTTCTTCGGCGTAGGATACCCCGGGAACCGCTTGCCCCGGTTCTGTCAGCCTCAACGGTAGCGGTCACCCCGCACCGCAATCTCTCGGGCGGCTCTCCCACGACTCGCGTCGTTGTCTCGGCCGCAGCATGGCCCGGCGGCGCTTCCCAAAGGGGAGAAGAAGGGAATCACCGCGCGGGAGGGGAGTCTCCCCTCAGGTCTCTTCGTCGTAAGCCGCGTTCGCCCGCCCCCCCCCCCCCCTTCCCAGTCTGAGAATCGGGCGCGTTCTCCCTCCTCCATCCGGCTAACCTCGACCAATCGAAAAGATGCGCACGTGATAAGCGTTCCCAACGATGACTTCATCCCTGGTGTGGGATGACGTCAAATTCAAGATGGATGGAATCACGGCGGTGGCGGCGGCGCGCGCGGGTGAATCGTAAAAGGAGACGGCCGAAGGGGGAAGGAAAGGGGGTGCGCGGAAGGTAAGTAAGAGACCCCAGTTGTTGCTCCTTTAAGGTGGGACTCCTCCTGGACAAAGATTCGGGTTTCCCGTGCACAAAGGCGTCTTTTCCTGACGTAACTCTGAGGTATATTTTTCCCCTACCGAGTAGGGCTGCGGTCTTAAGCTCCTGTGTGCGCCTGCGCCAGTTACAAAACGGGTTCTCACCCCTTCACAGCGCATGCGTGGGTCCTAATAGACGCGTTCACGCTGTGGCATACGTTCACGTCGTTGCTTTTATTAGTTGCCTAGCGCGCATGTCTGTTGCCCATTTTTAGCTCATGGAGGCTTTCTTTTCTGTGTTGCGCCTGCGCTTTGTCCATATACAATAGTGTTAACCGCCTACGCGGTTCGTTTAGGAAGAATAATTTGGGTGGGGTATAATTGAGCGCAATGAGCATGCGCCGAAAATGAATGTGCAGTAATGGGCTTTGAATCGTATGATGTCATTTTGGGCAACACATAATTGGGCCAGGCTCGTTCTCCGCGGAAAGGAAGGAAGGGTGGGTGTTGATGGGTTCATTAATACTTTATGCTTTTTGTTCCTATCAGTGCAACCGTTTCCGAGCTCTCAAGTGTTGAAGTTCAGCTCCTAAAATTCCTAGACAGAATAGGAATTATTTATTTTTTATTTATTCATTTATTATGAATAAATAATTATGGAAGCTAAAGGTCAAAATACCCGGGGGACATTATAATTTGAGAAAGTTGTGTTAGCCAGAGATAACAAAATTTGAATTGGGAGGCTTTGGGATGCAGCCTGTACAAGTATTTCCTTTAAACTTGTCTTCTCTAACTAATATTCTCAAGGTGTATTTAACTTATACTGTGATGATTGGAAATTATACAAATAATGTCCTTGTACATTTTAGAAAAGCATCTGTTTGACCTGTCTATGGGCTACTCTTCACATTGCAGTTTGCTGAGAAACCACACGTGATTAGAAGCACTGCTTTCATTAAAAACTTTTGAAAAGGATGTTTGCCTCCCGGTAAAAATCAATCTGTAGGGGGTTTTGAATTTCAATACAATACAATACAATACAATACAATACAATACAATACAATTCTTTATTGGCCAAGTGTGATTGGACACACAAGGAATTTGTCTTTGGTGCATATACTCTCAGTGTACATAAAAAGAAAAGATACATTTGTTAAGAATCATAAGGTAACAACACTTAATGATAGTCATAGGGTACAAATAAGCAATCAAATCACACTAGGAAACATATAAATCGTAAGGATACAGCAAAAAGTTACAGTCATACAGTCATAAGTGGGAGAAGATGGGTGATAGGAATGATGAGAAGATTAATAATAATGAGTGATATCATGAGTGATAATTGATTATGTTTTTAGTGTCAGTACTACTAAGGACTGATTAGTTGCAGATGAGTGTAAAAAATTTCATACTTATATCATCAGCCAATGTGTGTTTCTGTAGAAGCCCACTGGATAAACTACAGAGAAGACAAAATCTGTTGCGATTAGTGGGAAGGAGAGGAAGCAGAGAGGTATGGGGGAAATTTGTATTTGAATAGTACAGAGCCAGTCATCAATCACACTTGACCAAGGATAGGAAGTCTGCAACTGTCTATAAATCTATGACTATAATTTCCACAGTCCCTTGTCACTGATCTTGCTGCCTAGGGATCATCATGAGTATTGCAGTTCAAATTAACTGGCAGACTTTCAGCTCATACTTTTTTTTATCTGGTCTCCAGCAGCAACCCATTGCACAGAGAAGGCAAATTCAGGAAAATAAGATCCACTACAACAGGGGTGTCAAACTCAATTTCATTGAGGGCCGCATTAGCATTATGGTTGCCTTCAAAGGGCCACTAGTTGACTCACCATGACTAGGTGGGCGAGGCTGATTGGGCATGGCCTGCTTGACACCTCTCACTAGGCATGGCTAACTTGGGACGGCTGGGTTGGGACAGAATAAGTTGCACTGGTTAACTCAATTGTGGGGACAATTCAAGCTCTTCGCCTCCCCAAACTGCTGGCAGCCAAGCATGTGCGCACGCACACACAATCACACCACTTTCTAAGTTAGGGGGCTTCTATCCACAGAGAAAGGAAACAGCCTTCTCCCGAAGCCCAGGCATGATTGGCAGTTTGCAAGCTCAGGTATGGATAAAAGTCTCCAAGCTGGGAATGGTGTATGTGTGTGTATGTGTATGCATAGCACCCCAAAGGAGACATTCAATCCCAGACATAGTTGGCGTTTCCCTGTCCGGTGCCTCCTTCCAGCCAAGCAGGAGGTAGAGGACGACGCTACTGTGTGTGAAAGCACAGAGGAGAAAGTTTGCAGCAAGCAGTTTCCTCCGAGTCCAACTTCTGCCTTGACAGATCTCTGGAGAGCAAGAGGAGGAGGCAAGGAAGCAGCGCTCCCTGATCCTGCTTGAGGGAGGCTGGCCCTTCTCAAAAGGGAATCAATGTTTTCAATCGTGTATGTTAAGGATACTGGCTTGTTGGGGGCAGTCTTCCCTCACTCCGTTCCCCCGCCAGCCCATCCTCCTCTCCAGAGATCTGTGCTTCCACATGCAGTAGTGTTTTCCTCCACCTCCTATTGGGGGGGGGGGGGCAGGCAATGCTGGAAGTGAGGATCGGAGGTCTCTAGCAGAGGAAGACGAGACCAGGGTGAGTGCCAAAGCCTAGTCCACCAGAGGAGCCTTGCCATCCCTCTCAGGCCACATGGAGGGCCCCTGGATGGCAGCATGGGTAGCAGAGGCCAAGCAACCAGCCTGGCCCTTGAGCTCCCAGGGCACAGGGACCCCCCCAGCCCAGACCCGCTTACCCGAGGGGGTGCCTAGCTGCTCGAGGCTCCTGTCGCTGTGCTCGCTCTCCTTGGCCAGGTTGCTTATTGTGGGTGTGGGAGGAAAAGTGATGGATTAGAGGGAAGTCCATTGTCTTTCCATGTGAGGAGACCAGGTTTTGTAACCAAAGCATCCTGAGCAATAGAATGGGAAACTACCAGGACAGGACAGGAGGAGGGGGCAAGGGAATGGCGAAAGGGTAGCAGGACTACTGATGGCCAAGTGCTATCAGATGATTCATAACCTGGTCAGTGTCTCTTCGCACTTCTACCATCGCGCGGAAGACATCAAAGCATAGCCAGCCGAACAAATAGATCTAAAAATAGTTTATCCTTGGCTGTCAGACTCTTAAAGACAACCACAATCACTCCATGCAGACGCAGAAACGTATGACTAGTTTTTCTTTTTCTTTCTTTTTCTTTTTTCCTTCTAATTACTTGCATAGGGATTATACTTTATACTATTTATGTTGTTTGTATTTTTTGTCATGGATTGCACCAGTGTGTCTAAAACCAATTTCATTGTATACATTATGTACAATGACAATAAAGGCTATACTATGCTATGCTATGCTATGCTATGCTATGCTATGCTATGCTATGCTATGCTATGCTATGCTATGCTATGCTATGCTATACTATACTATACTATACTATACTATACTATACTATACTATACTAAGGCAGGACTTCCCTCAAACCCTTCCTTTCATTCCTTCCTCTCCTTCCTTCCTTCTTTCCTTCCTTGCCTCCATCTCTCTCATTCCAATCTCCCTCCCTTTCTTCTTCCCTCTCTCCTTTCCTGCTTTCCTCCTCCTCATTCCCATCTCCTTCATTCCTTCCTTTCTTTCCCTGTCTCCCTTCTCATACCATCTCCCTCCTTCCTCCCTCCTTCCCCTGCCTTCCTTCTCATTCCCATCTCCTTCCTCCCTCCCTCCGTGCCCAGAAAGGAATAAGGGGAGGGGGAGAGGTTGGAAGCACTGCCAATGGCCGTGCCAATGATGGCTGTGGCTTTCCCATGTGGGGGCGGGGGCAATCCCAGTGAAAGGGAAGTGCTTATGGGCCATGGAGGTGCTGGTGGCTTACGCAGTGCTGATCTACAACTTTGTGGCCGCCATGTAGGTCGGAACACAGTCAGCCTTAGATCCCCACCCCCTGGGCATGCGGATAGGAGGCGGCGAGTATGCGGGGCCAGACATCCCCGATTATTATCTTGCCCCGCAGATCCACAATGTTTTGAGTCCTTCCCTTTCACTGGGATGCCAGGCCCCGAACATTCGCTGCCTCCTGTCCATGAGCCCACAGTGGGGTGGGCTGAGGCAGCAGGGGCCAGCCACTCGCTGTCTCCAGGGTGGCCCCTTGGGCCAGATCTAACCACATTGCAGGCCAGATGTGGCCCACAGGCCTTGTATTTGACATGTCTGCACTACAAACTTGAGTTAAATGAGCTCAACTGCCTCCTAATCTGCCTTGCATTTAAGAATATGATCCTACCCTACAATTGCAGTTAGCAATTCTACTTTTAATGCCTCAGTGGCGCTAAGTCGATAGTAAAAATAGTTTGAAAACAACATGATACCATTATTTACATATATTAAGCAAAAAAAGTCCAGATATGTTGGACAATAAACCTCAGATGTTTAATCCAATGCAAAAATTGGATTAATTTTTGCATTAATGAGTGGCGTAGGAGGCTAATGCCTCCTACTAAGGCAGCATTTAACATCCAGCTGCCTGCAATTACTGCAAGTTCGAATCGCACCAGGCTCAAGGTTGATTCAGCCTTCCATCCTTTCTAAGGTGGGTAAAATGAGGACCCGGTTTATGGGGGCAATAAGCTGACTTTGTATAAAAATATACAAAAGTATGAAGGCTATTGCTTAACACATTGTAAGCCGCCCTGAGTCTTTGGAGAAGGGCGGCATATAAATCAAATTTTAAAAAAAATTGAGAGCTCTTATAGTTTATTTTCAGAGGGCCTGCACAATTATCCATCATATTTAGCTAGTCCCAAGGAAAGTTGAGGAGGTATTAGCAAATACGAAAGAGTTCCAAGATTAAGAGGAAACTCTGTTGGGCAGAGCCGATTTACAGCAGTAATGAAGTCTGTCAGTGTTGTTTCTTTTAGAAGTATAGATGCAAAATTTGAGTGGGAATTCATACACCTGGCTGGCTCAAACATTAGAAGCTATAGTTGGAAGTGAATCCAATCAGGGTAGTTCTGTTCTGGGATTCACAAACAAGTTCACCTAATTTCAGTGTTCCAGTTAGAACTTCTCAGACGTTGTTTAAATAACATAGACAATCGCTGACTTAGCCCAACTGTCTGTCAAAGGAAAGTCTAAGTGCATACAACCATTTGTATATATGCTGAACCTGAGATTCAAAAGAGCAATTATTTATAGCAGGTGGGTGAATTATTTCTAATGGGCATGAACTGAGCACTCAGAATACCTAACACATGACTAGGGTTTGTTTACCATTGTATCCAGAAAAAAAAGCTGACTATAATTTTCTAATTAAATTTGTACATTATTCTATTTTTTTATTACTTATTGTGTTCAGTTTGTGTTCTTTATTATTGATCATGTGCCATCAAGTCAGTTTCATGTCTTAGCAACCACATAGATTCAATTGCAAATCATTTTATATTTTGTATCCTTTTGGGGGGGGAGCTCAAATTGCCTCTGCTCAATGTTCATTGATGCTTTTGTCATTGTCACTACAATGATCATTTGTCTCCAGCATTTTCCTATATCACTGATGCCCAATATAGATGCCTTCTTGCTTTAGCTGGACATGTGAGATGAGTTTCATGAAGGGAATATATACATGTACACACATATACACATTTACTTGGCATGCATTCCTGGCTTTCTTTAGGAACACACATACACCCTGCCATGATCAGGCACCATAGCAGAAGTTAAGGGCAAGGAATTGTTAGTATAATTAATCATAGGAAAATACAATCAAAACATGAAATAAAGATATCAGTTAATATATTAGATATATTAAGCAGTAAGTAGCAGTTATCAATTCACATTTCTTTGGGCCAAACTGTGATGTTACTTCAAAAGCTTGTCTGACCAAGAACATATTTTTTGCAAGAAGAACATCAAATATTGAATTAGTTTGGCTTCTTTAACCAAGAGTTCCAAAATCTAGAAGCAGTCCCTGAAAAGATCCCTTTCAGGTCCTCAGAAATGTACTGTACTGAGGGACAGAAAAAGGAGAGGTTTTTTGGAGATTTTTGAAATAAATCAGACTCATCTGAGAATGAATCTAATTCCATTGCTTTAAAGAGTTAGAAGTTATAACCAACTACTTTGAACTGTTTCCAAAACAGATTGTTTCCTACTGAAATTGCATTCTGAAAAGAGAAGTCCTCAAGAAAACCATTTTTAGTATGGTTATTCTTACATGTTCAAGAAGCAATAATTACTCAGAAAATTCTTTTGGATGTTAATTTTGTTTTATAATAGACATAATTTCTTTTTTCCCCATAACAGACTACATGACATAAAAACTTCAAAGTCATTGCCAATTAAGGAGTAAATGCAGTCCTGAATCTAAAGTTTCTCTTGTTTGGAAGTGTTTTCAAGAAGAAGAAAAAAGCATTTCTGGTACGTTCTATTTATTTTTAGTAGTATGAATTTAGTATTTCAGTATGGTATTTCAGTTGTTAAAGAATAAGACCTTTTGCAGATATAAGAATGAACCATCTTTGAACATTACTGGAGAAAAGCAGTTCCACTTTTCTCTTCCGCATAATTGTGAAGGGAGACTACTTTAAACTATTTAGACTCCCCATTACATCTGAAAATGCGGAAAAGGATTATAACAAATTTGGAGCAGAAAATAGAGACTTGGGACTATGGTTACAACAGACAAGAGAAGAAATAGGAAGGATGCTTGCTGCTTACATTCATATAATATTAAACTTGTTCTAGTATTATATCAGGTCAAATACATTTCCATACATCGTTCCATACTCCTTACATATTGCAACTGATTATGCTCTGTATATCCAATAAAAAAGATCACATGAATCAACTCAGCAATTACAATTAAAGGCAGAAAATAAGATATTAAATAATAAAAAAGTATTTTGGATCCCATGTAAACATTTCAGCCAGCGACTAGCGGGAGAATGTTTTTTGAAGGACTGTTTACCAATCATTATCCAGACAGAGTGATAGTATTTTCACCTTTGATGCAAAATACAGTTTCTGTATTTTACAGCAAAGAAGACACTAAGAACAGAATTAAGTCTGACAATGCTATAATTGCCCAAATGTGAAATTTGTATACAATTAATTTCTCTAGTATTGAAGCAACCTTGTGTGCTTGATTTAGATCACAATATCTACAAAAAGCAGAAGAACTACTGGAAGACAAACAATCTTACATCCCAGTGAACACTAATGCAACACAAAAACTAGACAATCAGATCAAGAGAACGATCAATGAACTCACTAAGAAAGGCAAAATTACCAAAGATAAACAGTGGCAAATGAGAAGCAATGGACCCATCCTTTCATGCTTCTACAGATGCCCCAAAATACACAAATCTGACACACCTCTCTGTTCAATCATATCATTAGTGGGGACCCCTACCTACAACATAACGAATTAACAAAAAAGCTTTGGCATCTCACAAGAGGAAGCAAACATTCCATCAACTTTCCGCTACAGTGCCGTCAAACAATCAGAGATGTGACTATAGATGAGGACAAAATCATGGTCTCATTTGATATTACAGCTCTGTTCACGCCCATAGATTCAGAATTAGCCAAAGGATTTATGACAACATTGTTCCACAGCACACTTAATTTAACCAAATTACACGGAGATTGAAACACCCAGGATTATATAGACCTTATAAACTTCTGCCTAACCACATATTCCAATTTGATGGACAAACTTAACCAACAAATTAAAGGCACACCTATGGGATTACCACTTTTAGGACTTATAGCAGAGGTTGTTATGTAACTCCAAGAAGCTATAGCACTTCCACAAATACAACCCAAAATATGGATCACATATGTAGATGAAATCTCTACCAATAAAAAAAAGATTAATTGGAGAACATCCACAGAACCATCAACAACATTTTCAAAGAAATCAAGTTTACCAGAGAAGAAGAAAACAACAAATTGCTGCCCTTGCTCAATATCCTGATCAGCAGAGACCACAATGGCAAATTGGAAACACAAGTGTACAGAAAAACTACCCACACCAACCAAGTGCTCTACTACCAAAGCAATAAACCAATCTCCCATAAGAGAAACTGTGTAAGAACTTTATGTAGATGAGCACAAACTCACTGCAGCAACCCTGAACGGCAGAAAAAGGAAACAGAGTATTTATGCAACATATTCCAACAAAATGGATATCCATGCAACTTTATCAAAAAGTGCCTGACCACTCAACCCAATACAGCACAACCAACACAAGCCCTAAAAAGAGTAACAACTCATACATCACCAATGTCTCAGAAATCACCAACAGACTACTGCAACCACATCGAATCAACGTAGCACACAAGCCAACTAAAGCCCTTCAAAATGTCCTAAAGAAATCAAAATACCCAGCAGCCCCAGAAGAAAAAACAATAGTTATCTACAACATACAGTATAATGATTACAACCACCACACATAGGACAAACAGGCAGAAGACTGGCAGAATGCATCCATGAACACCAGCTAGCATTCAAAATACATGATGAAAACTCTTTAAGTTCATAACATATGGACAGAGATAACCATAGTCTCAATTGGGAAATTGTGATCATCCTGGACCTAGACTAAGCCAAGTCCAAAAATGATAGGGAATTTCTAGAAGTTTGGCACTCTGACAAGAGACACATAGACATAAACAATATATACTATGCAAAAGAGACAATCAACAAACAAAAAAGGGAACAAAAAAGACCAAAACACCTCCCTACCAGCAATTAGTACCTAGATGATCATAGATTAACTCCAAGATTAATATCATCAACAATTATCTTAGTTCAGATTCAACTCACAATAAGTATATAGTACCCCTTGTTCCACTTTATTAAACTGGGATTATTTCCTTTGTATTTAGAATTAAATATGAATTCAAAAGAAGGCTTTAAGCATTTAACCCGTTTTACTTTCAATTCAGTCTTTATTTTTGTTAGGTTTTAAAGAGATGTAGTGAAAAGCTAAAACTTTTTAAATTTTGTTTGCTAAATATTTAAATTATCTTATATATGCAGATAAAATCTAAGTGGATTTTTTCTCCTTGATTGTGCATTAGGCTGATTGTACATTGTACTACATTTTACATATATATCTATATATACTATGTTGATTTAATTGATATGGAATGTTAAACATGATATTATTTTTAAAATGCTCTCTTTTACTTATTTTTATTCCATCTAAATTATTTTGTGAATGTGAGTCTGTCTTTTTTGTCTTTCAGATAAACTTAATCATGGATGGACTTTTGCATTATATAAATCCCGCACATGCTATTTCTCTTTTAAGTGCTTTAAATGAACAGCGTCTGAAAGGACAACTTTGTGATGTTGTTCTCATAGTAGGAGATCAAAAATTTCGAGCTCATAAAAATGTTCTAGCTGCCAGCAGTGAATACTTCCAGTCTCTCTTCACTAAGAAAGAAAATGAGTCTCAGTCAGTATTTCAACTTGATTTCTGTGAACCAGATACCTTTGATAATGTATTAAACTACATTTATTCATCATCTTTGTTTGTTGAAAAAAGCAGTCTGGCTGGTGTGCAAGAGGTAGGCTACAGTCTTGGAATTTCCTTTCTTACTAACATTGTATCTAGAAGTCCTCAAGTTCCTTTGCCTGCATGTCCGATCAAGAAAATACTATTCCAAGAAGATGATGAAAGTGGCTCCCAGAAAAGAAGTGTCATTGTTTGTCAGAGCAAAAATGAAACACAGGGGAGAAATCTTGGTCAAACCTTCCATGATATAAGCCATAGTTCTAATTTTTTGTCATCAGTTGCTATCAAAACTAAGTGGTCACAACAGTCAACTGAATTTCAACATAGTCTATCACTAAATGAAAAGAGATGGTTGAAAGATAGTTCTTTAAGATACTCAAAGACCCATGAATCTTCAGTTACAATGGATGATCAGAGTAGAATGAAAAGAAATGCAATATTATCACAGAAATCTTTTGTAGAGAAAGAACTGGCAGTTGATGAACTAGGAGAAAGTGATCAACTATTAAGAGGAAAGACAGAGGAAATATCCTTGAAACAGGTTTGCCCACCTGTTGAATCTGTATGCAGTTCATCAGAAGCCACATTTTTGCTGAATGAAAGAAACAAAGGAACTAGTTCAGGTGAAGACAGGAATTTACTATACTATTCAAAATTAGGATTAATAATCCCATCTAGGATAGCTGGTCCTGAAAGCCAAAGTACTGACAGGAGTGGACCACTTGTAAAAAGTCTTCTTCGAAGGTCATTGTCAATGGATAGTCAAGTTCCTATATCTTCACCTTCTATTGATTTAAAGCTTTCGCAAGGATCTTCAGTGGGGAACAATGCACAAGGAATAATGTTGAATGTAATATCACGAAAGTCACCCATGAAAGATACTTCAGAAATAGCAGCTTCTGATGATAAGACACAGATAATGCATCCACATCGTCTCAGATCCTTCAGTGCTTCTCAGTCAACAGACAGGGACATGAATTCTCAAGAAGTACAGATTAAAATGGAACCTAGCAGTCCAGTTTCAGATCCATCTGAAATTATAAGAATTACAGTGGGAGATACTTTATCATCTGTCAACAAAAGTGACTGTTTTAAGACTGAAGATGACCACAGGGAAGTCACTAATTCTTTTAAAGCAGAAGATAGTGAGCTCAATAGACTTCCAGCTAAAAGAAGATTTCAAGCAGACAGAAGGCTACCACTAAAAAAAATGAAGGTAGACCAACATGTTTCCCCAGAGTCAGAGGACAATTTTGAAGAGAATTTGAATCCTGTACCCTTTGTTGATTTCCCAGATTCTGATGTCAGCAGAGATGAATGTGGTGAACTGGAGGAAATAAAACCTAACAAAAAATTTAAGTGCAAACACTGTCTTAAGATTTTCAGGTCAACAGCAGGCCTACATCGTCATGTCAATATGTACCACAATCCAGAGAAACCATATGCTTGTGATATTTGCCATAAGAGATTTCACACAAACTTCAAAGTTTGGACCCATTGCCAGACACAACATGGAATAGTAAAGAACCCATCGCCTGCTTCTAGTTCACATGCTGTCTTAGATGAAAAATTCCAGAGGAAATTAATTGATATTGTAAGAGAACGGGAAATTAAAAAGGCTTTGATTGTTAAATTAAGACGTGGAAAACCAGGGTTTCAGGGACAAGCTAGTTCACAAGCTCAACAAGTCATCAAAAGGAATCTGAGATCAAGAAATAGAGGAGCTTACATTTGTACCTACTGTGGGAAAGCATATCGCTTCCTGTCACAGTTTAAACAACATATAAAAATGCACCCAGGAGAAAAACTGGTTGGAGGAAATAAAACTCTTGTTAAACCAAAAGAAGATAGTCGCATTGAAAACCCGGTGGAAAACAAAAAAGTTTATCAGTGTCGTATTTGTAATGCTAAACTGTCGTCTCTTACTGAACAAGGAAATCATGAGCGGCTGTGCCGGAAAGCAACAGTTTGTGCTTACTGCAGTCTTCTGTTTTCTTCTCCAGAACTGAAGCATGACCATGAAGTCACATGTGAATATAAGAAGCTCACTTGCTTAGAGTGTATGCGAACTTTTAAATCCTCCTTCAGTATTTGGCGCCATCAAGTTGAGGTGCACAATCAAAATACTATGGCTCCAACAGAGAATTTTTCTTTACCAGTTTTGGAGCACAATGGTGAAGTAAGTAATGCTTCAAAACCACATTATCAAGCAGAGCCTAACAAAATTGGCAGCTTTCTTGCAGCTAAAGAAGATGGTGTATTTAGTGATTCCTCAGAGCAAATCAATTTTGATTCAGAAGATTCCTCATGCCTTCCTGAAGACCTTAGTGTTTCTAAACAGCTGAAAGTTCAAATCAAAGAAGAACCTGTGGATGATGTAGAAGAGGAGATCTCTGAAAGCACCCGGGAACCAAAGGAAGGCATTGCTAATAAGGAGACTGGTTTGTGGCCCTGTGAAAAGTGTGGAAAAATTTTCACCGTACACAAGCAGCTAGAGCGTCATCAAGAGCTTTTATGTTCAGTGAAACCCTTTATTTGCCATGTGTGTAATAAGGCTTTCCGAACCAATTTCCGACTGTGGAGTCATTTCCAGTCCCATATGGCACAAGCTTCGGAAGAACCTTTGCGAAAAGAACCTGAGATGTGCTCTTCTGCTAATTCTCCTTCACCACCACCTTTGCCTCCACCGCCTCCGCTTCCCAAAATACAGCCTTTGGAACCTGATAGTCCTACCAGCCTGTCAGAAACCCCTTCAGGTAGTGAGAAATTATTTGTTCCACAGAAGTCTGACACACTTTTTTATCATGCGCCACCATTGTCAGCTATCACATTCAAAAGACAGTATATGTGCAAACTTTGCCACAGGACATTCAAAACTGCATTTAGTCTTTGGAGCCATGAACAGACACACAATTAAAGAAAACTTTTAAAAGAGTGCCTAAAGAAAGTTTCAAATATCTGTTTAATTTCTGTAAT
>WNWU01000016.1:35446841-35469501 GCA_012654045.1 Ptyas mucosa | reverse complement strand
TATATATATATATATATATATATATATATATATATATAATATATATGGCATACACATGCAAAGGGTAAAAACAACTCTCAAAATTACACTTGAAATTTGTGATGCTGTGTTTTGGATATAGAAATGAAAGTAAACTAAATTTATCCTTACTAGAGAAAATTGTGCAAACTTTTTGATATTGTGATTTCAGATTTCCTAGTTATAGAATATTTGCATTCATTAAATCTGAGTATATATTTCTCATAATGTTATACTGGTAAACATGGATACATGTAAAAAGAATCAGTGACTTAAGTATTTAGAGTACAGCAAAATTTCATGCTAGTTGTTTTTACAGAAAATAACTCATGAGCTCCATATATTAGTCATTCATTTGATGTTAAGGGAAGAAGTGGATTGAGTGCTTTGCTGTTTTGGCCTTGGTCCTGTTGAACATTAGCAATAATGAATAAAACCTCAATTGAATTAACTTGACCCTTATTGAAGAAGGTTGCTTATCTTGGAATAATTTCATTACTGGAATTTTCTGAATGAATATTGTACAAGATGTAATCAAAGATTAGCAATATGTGAGCATTTGGATTTTTATACATATACAAGTAGTCCTCAACTTACGATAATAATTGAGCCTAAAAAAATCTGTTACTAAGTGAAACATTTGTTAAGTGAATTTTGCCCCATTTTACCACCTTTCTTGCCACAGTTATTAAGTGAATCACTGCAGCTATTAAGTTAGTGACATGGTTAAGTAAAACTGGCTTCCCAATTGACTTAGCTTTTAAAACGATCGCAAAAGGTGATCACATGACCTCAGGATACTGCAGCCATCATAAATATGAGTCATTTGCCAAGCATCTGAATTTTGATCACATGACCATGGGGGATGCTGCAAGAGTCGTAAACGTGAAAAACAGTCATAAGTCACTTCTTTTCAGTACTGCTGTAACTCTGAATGGTAATTAAATGAACTACCTGTACAGTAGGTGTGAACCTTTCTTTGGCTGCCTTAAAAAAGATTCTTAATGTTGGAATACAATACAGTGCTTATCTAATCTTCAGAGGCTGATAGCCTTATATTTTAATACATAGAATTAATGTAAGAAGAAGAAGCAAATTGATATTCCAATGCAAATTATTTCATTTTTGAATGAAATAGCATTTAATAGATATCATAAATTAAATTATACTTTGCTTCTGATCCATATTGGTGCTTATGTTTCATTATAGTGAAAAGTATGAATATGAACATTTTAAAAATGAGAAAATTCATTTCCATTACTGAGTAATAGAGTGCCTGGCCAAGGCTGCAAAAAAGTGTTTGGGAAAAAAGTTCAAATGTAAATAATTATGTATGTATAAATGAAAAATGAATAGAAAATTTATATTAACTATGCTTAGGTGAAAGTGCAGGAAGAAATGCAACACCCAAAAGCAATGTATTTCATAAATGAAAATCCACAATGAACTTTTCTATCCAGTATCCTACTTTCAGCACTTTTTTGTTTTGTTCATTTAAGATTAAAGTCATTAGAATATTGAGCCATAATCTAATGCAAATTTAAGCCCACTGATTTTCCTTGGCCAAAATGCCTGTGTACATTCAGTGATAATTAAAATAGTGTTTCCAAATGTGGTTCTCTTCAATTTCATAATTCCCCACCAAATACGGCCAGTTTAGAAACTCTTCAAGCAGTTCATTTTAATGCATGTTTTATTTATTCACATAGACATCTGCACTCACGCACATGCACAGTTGCAGCATAAACAAGTTTCCCAAACACGCATGCGTATTCATCAATTGTAATACAACATCCTTACATAAGAATTCTTGTTCATTGATTTCTTCTTTTGATATAATACAACCATTGTAGTAGACAAGTTTTCTGTATCAGTTGACCTACAATTAAAATGGACTGATACAGTGGGATGATGAGTTGTAGCATCCATATATGACTAAGTAGAATAATTAATACAGAAGTCTGCCAAGCAATTGGAGTTCTATTTCCTGCTGAAAAATTAACATTTAACCCTGATTTATTTTAAGTTTGATCTAGTGTCCATATATTAGAATGAATGATAAGAATGTGAGTGCTGTAGATGCATCAACTGACATTTTAGATTGTGATGTAAGAAATTTTTGGGGAGCTAGAGTAATCGCAAGATTCATTTATTTTATGCTATTTAAAAACATAAAGGGAAACTTGTTGAGTTTCTAGAACCGAAAGGAACAACAGGACACTAATACAAGAATCTAATAGAAATGAAATATGAGCAGTAAATAAAATGTCATTGTCAGTCACGTTATTAGAGCAACTTAAAATTACAATATTTTTTAAAGTTAAAAATAAGATCTATAGAATACATGTGACCTAGTGAGCTTATTGCGGTTTTAAATTTTTATTTTCTATAATCAGCTGATCAAAAGTTGCTGTAGGAAATATGGGTTGTCATATCACTTTTTGATCAAACATGGTAAGTTCTTGAGTGTCCATGAGTGTAATATGATCCAAATATTAAACAATTTAAGAAAGGCAGAAATAAGTTTCACAAGAAAGCTGTATAGCAAATATTGAGGCCCTTGCATCCAGCTTCTGGTGAAATCATACTTTATTGTGGGAATTGTAGGATATTTCTGGGCATCAACAGTTGCTTGCAGCAGTTACAACATTATCGCTGTTGACGTCCTTTTGTACCTGGGCTTTATTGATAATCACTTGTCTATGCTGATGATTGAGAAGTTTACCAAGTTTGCATGGTATGTTATCCATACTTAAATGAACTGAGTTCCCAAGATCATATGAGTAAGTTCTCTCACCACAATTGGCTACAATGTAGTTAGTGGATCAGAGAAAGGCATTTGCAAAACACACGCTATTGCAGGAAAGCTATACAATTATATCCGCCTGGCCACCAAATTCTCCCCAAGATAATTACTCTTCAGTGAATAGTGTGTTGTGAGAAAAAAGCTTTTGTGAATCCTGACTAATGTGATGGACACATTTTTCTCAACCAAAAGTCATTCTTGACCTTTCAGTGGCATGATGGAGGCTATATTCCATGAAGTATTTATGAAGTCTAGGGGAAAAAACTAGATTTATATTTAATTATATTAAATGCATTGAAATTATTATTATCCGGGCATTTATTTTTTTCTATTTTCATAAAAATCAATTTCCTTTTGCCCTGCTGTCAGATAAAGAATTACAATTTAGCAAAAGTATTTGAATACAGTAATTTTTGGGGTCTGCATACAAGGCTTTCAGACACCATTTGTAACTGGGCTCTCAGGTTGTGAGCCTATGAAGTTTAATAAAGTTCTTTCAGAAAGATTTATTCAGAAGCAATCTTTATATTATTAAAGAAATTTAGAAATAATTGTCAGAATTAGTTTTGAGCAGGCTTTTGTATAGTCTTTTTTTTAAAAACAGGGAAACATCTGACTTTAATTTCCTCAAGCTATAAGGAAAAAGCAATAACTTAACAGCAAAGTTTACAAATAAATTAACTTCTTATTCCCAAACTAAACCATGTACTTTATTTTTATTTTGAAAATATAAATGAATGTATAAAAAGCTAATATCTTTAGAACAAGGTTCATACACACACAGTTTCTGAACAATAACAAATATTTTTAACTTCAGAATAAAGAACTCTTGATAATTTAAAAAAGTGAATTTACATTCTTCTGGTTGTTTAAACTGAATGCAGCCATTGCTATTTTTATTGCAAACATTGCATACCTAAACTAGACTCTCACAGAATATTTTCTCTGTTCAGCATTTCTCCTGTCATCCCATTATAGTGCCTGCATGGAAAACTTAACATGAACCAGGGATTTAGTCAGCCATTTTTTCCATCTATTGCATTACAACAAATATATGCACTTTTGCCTCTTTCGCTTTGGAGTTAGATATTAACATACTTTTTCAGAGTTTGTTACTATGTGCTTGAAGGTAGCTGTTGCTACTCCTATATGGGGGAGAATATGTGAACCAGCTCTGATGATCTCTCACTGCCTATACACAAGATTTGCTCATCATTCCCATTACCACAGCACTTACCTTGATTTCTTTTAAAATGTGCACAACACTTTTGAATCATACTTAAACCAGTAACACAAAGGTTGACTTTTATAGATTAGAATTCTCATTTCTTTCAACCACTTAACTATATTTTATTTTAGAAGGGCTTCTGTTAGAAAACCTCCAACTATTGAATGTCTAGCTATCAACTCTGCCAGACATGCTCCCCCTGCCATTAAGTCTAGATTTAGTAGAAACTCTTCTACTGTCTTATTTAATAAATATATATTGCTTGTAATAAAAGAAAAATCAACATACATTTTATTTATAACAGTATGATTTTTTTCTATTATACAAACTATAAAGATATCAATTTATTGCTCAGATCTACATTTTATTAAATATAGTTCATACATTCTAATTTAGAGCTTAACATGAGATAAAGATTCAAAATTAAAAATATCACTAACAATGTGCATAGTAGGATACCTGTAACTTTTAGTTATACGTATCTAGTTTAATTACTATCTGTAAATTCATACCATATTTGCAAAAATGACACTTGAAATTAAAGTTCATTAAATAACTGGAATTCTACCCTACAAAGATTTATCATTATCTACATATGAATGTAGATCTTAAACAATAAAATTTAAATATTTTATTTAAAACAAGCGCTGTGCTAAACCCTGTTCAAAAATTAATCTTTCTAAAAAGGTATGAAATAAGAGGAAAATTCTAAAAGGAGTAATTCTAAGCTTGCATGCCTAAGTAGCAAATACATATGAACATTGTAGCATTTTAACAAAAAACTTGGTTTTGTTTTTATAAAGTGGAATGGATAACAGTAGCCCAAGTGGTTCAGAAACGTCTTCAGTTATTTAATTATGGATACTGGATACTTTAAGTAGCATTTGGTTTAGTGAAAGGTAGCTTTTTATCATCTTCCAATAATTGCATATTGAAAACCATATCCCATTTTTCTAAAGGTGCATCTGCTTCTCCCATCTTTCCTAATTATAGCAGCAATGTTCAAGTTTTTGTAGGAGAAAGCACTGCTGCCTCTGGCACTGTAAAATAGCTGAATATATCCAGTAATCCTCATAAAAACACAACAGCCATTGAGCTCAGAAAATCCTAATAAATCCGACCTGCCAATACAGTCAAACAACCAGTATTTTTTATTGTGAACTACATCACACCCTTTTAATTGTTAAGATTTCATCATAAGATTTTGTTTTGTTTTGTTTTGTTTGAATGATGGATTATATATAGGCAGAAAGAGGGGGGAGATGTTAATGGTTGTTCTGCAGTCTTATGTAATTAAATTGAATTTTGAAATTACAAGATATACCAAACCAGGTCCTTTAGAAGCTACCATAGGCAATATGGTCATAAATTGATAGTCAGTTATTAATCTTTAATTAAAATTAATTTGGCCTTAATCTTTTCGCTTGTGCTTATTGTGTTAAAAGAATACTGTTTACATTTTATTGCCTGAATGTTGGATACAATTAAAGCACACTAATTTTCTTCCTCCTGCAATGTCAATTATCTAATCAGTATTAAAACCAAATATATTGCTGACCACAAATAGAACAGGGAGTCATTTTTAAAACCAAATATATTGCTGACCACAAATGCAACAGGGAGTCATTTTTAATAGAATAGCTGGGTTAGCTTATGTTTCCCAGTAATAAAGGAAGATGAACACTCCATAAGGTTCTAAATTTATTAACACTTCATATACTGAAAAAGATATCTAAAATTTGACTTTCCAAGGTTGATTAAAGTTATTTTACTTTTTTTAAAAAGCCATTGAATTCAGTAGATCCAAATAGTACCCTATTCACAGTTTTAGCACTTGCATGGTAAGCTGTTGAGACATTAAAATTTCCAGATTTTTTAAATAGTTCTTGTATATGAATTTTGTGGAATGCATGAAGTTTGTATTTCTGATGAGGTTTTTTAAATAGAACTTTACTCTATTGTCCTTAGATGATTACACATACAACCAGTTTCATTTTAAGTGTCTGTAAAGTGATTCTGTATAGCTAATAGATGAAATTTAAATGCTTGACAAAAATAGATTTTTTTTAAAAAAATGAGAAAAGGCCTACTTTTTTATGACATTGCTGTCTAATTTTGGGGACTGCATTAGAAAAGCACGTGGAGTAATCATGTCCAAGAAATAACCAGGAATATAATTTAAATTCTATTGAGTTTTTTCTGGTTTTAAAGTAAAGATATGTAACATAAATCTGAAATCTGTTGTTATAATTATGTATATCTTGTATACATTAGTTTACTATCTATGTTAATTTTAAAGTAGAAATCTAACTTTTTTAGAATTGAAAATTCCTAATTTCAAATTCTTTTAATGTACTGTTGCTGTTTTGTATTACTTTTCTACTGTGTTTTAATTATATAGTTCTTTATTAAGAAAATATGGAGTAAAATAAACTTGTTCTCTAGAGTGATTCTGTCTCATATTAAATATCATAGCAATATTCCAGTTCTTAATAACAAAATAAAATCCTTGTTATGTAAGTGTGACTGCCTACAGATCAGGATCTTATATCATCATCATTCCTGATTTGCTCTACCATGGAATTAACATACCATACTGAGCGATAAAGAAATATTTTATAAACCACAATGGCTGGTTTAATGTAAGATGTTATACCAAAATCACTAAACAGTAGTATGTCGTGGTGTCATAAAATGTCACCCTGTCCATGGCATGTTTACTTGGGATAAAAACTGCAGAGTAACAGTTATATTTTATTCAGGCTGCTCAGATGTAAACCCAAAAGCAGGGGTGTGAAACTCAAGGCCCAGGGTCCGGATCCGGCCTATGGGGTGCTTAGATCTGGCCTGCGGGGCCACCCTGGAAACAGTAAAGGACGGGCCTAAAATGCCTCTGCCAGTGAAAATGGAGCTTGCGAGGGCTGCGGGCAGCTCTCCCAAGCTCTGTTTTCACTGGCAGAGGGTTGCAGGAGGCCATTGCAACTCGGGAGCCCATTTTTTCTGGCAGAGCGCTCAGGTCGCCACAGGCACCCCTGACACGAATGACGTTGAGCTGGCCATCCCTGGCCACGCCCACTCCGACACCACCACCCCTTCCCCTCGAGATCAAACACGACACTAGCCTCAGTGAAATAGAGTTTGACAGCCTTGCCCTAGAGAGTTCAGTTAAGCATACTCACAGATAACTATTATTTTTTTATTTTTTATTTATTTATTTATTAGATTTGTATACCGCCCTACTCCCGAAGGACTCAGGACGGTGAACAGTTAACAATAAATACAGACTATAAATATTTAGAAACTGATTAAAAATACAATTGAATAGATTGATATAGAATGGAATTAAATTAAAACATTCTCAAATTTATAGGGTAGATCCAAATTTAAAGAATTTAATGGTTTGAAGGGAGGTTAGGCCAGGCCGGCTTGCATGAATAAGAATGTTTTGAGGGCCCGGCGGAAAGCCCGGAGATCTGGGATTAATCGTATCTCCGAGGGCAGCTCATTCCAAATTGTGGGTCCTCCCACAGAGAAGGCTTTCCTCCTGGGGGCCGCCAGTCGACATTGTTTGGCTGATGGCACCCTGAGAAGTCCCTCTCTATGGGAGCGTACTGGTCGGTGGGAGGTTATTGGTGGCAGAAGGCGGTCTCGAAGATATCCCGGTCCTAAGCCATGTATTATATTATATAATATATATTAGGCTTCATCCCCCATACATAAATGGATGATTGAAACTTAAAGACTGTAAACCATGCACATTTACCTAAATATATCCTACTAAATGTAGTTAGATCTTTTTTCAATTAAATACAGAATCGGAAGATACTTAGCAATTTTTCACATAACCTTAAGTGATAGCTAAATGAGAAAGCAGCACATATAAATTATACCCTTCCAAATAGTTCTTCATAATCACACTACATATTGTTCTTCTACCAAACTTTTGGATTATCAAAGTTATATGATCTGGGATGAGAATCTGAAAGTGATTGCTCAAACTTCAGTTCTCCAACATTTAGCAGTGACTTGACTGCCATCTGTTGGCTAATAGTTCAACAAATCAATAATTTAGGATAAGTTATTTAAAAATATATCACCATTTCTGATAAGCAATAACTAGAATTTGAAAGCAACAATTAATAATGGTTTCAATTTAGGCTGGTGCTAAGCAGAAATGGTGATTCTGTATTCAGACAAAGGAAAACTACCAACCATGGATATGGAATCATGCAGGATAAAAGTAAGGTGTTACAGAAATTTCCATGAATCATCCAGAAAGGCTTAGCATATTTTATAAATGTAGTCTAGATTCTCTCCCTCCCCCCCTCCCCCCTCCCTCTCTAATCTGCATTGTGTGTGGGGCGGGGGGCTGTTTATAAAATAACATGAAAAAGTTCTGGTCCCACGCTCTGGAAAGTTGTGAATGTTTATTGCTCTCGCACTCAACAGGGAGGAGAACTGGCATGCTGGCCTGGAAAGGAAGCTCAGATCCTGAAGATCTGATCTTCCTTTCTCTGGCCTAGCATACCAATCCCCTTCTGTGGTGGGCTGGAAAAATGAAACCTGGATCTTTGAGATCCAAACTTCCTCGGAAGAAGCTTGGACCTTATTTTCTCTGGCCCTGTGTTCCAGTTCTCTTCCTCAGAGAAGGAAGGGGAACACCTGCAATAGGCTGAAGAAACAAAACTTGAATCCTAAAGATCCAACTTCAGTTTATCCAGCCCAACAGAGTAATTCCCTTCTGCACATGGAGAGAACTGCCTGCCCTCTTTCAGCAGGCAGATCTTTCACTCCATCCATTTAATGTGGTTGCTAGCGACTGTATCTTGGAGGGCTGGGATAGCAGTCGTTGAGTGAGGTGGGCATCTCTCTTAATGACCAAAACAATTTACAATCCAAATTCCAGACCCAATTGTGATCTTAAATCAAGGATTACCTGTGGTCTGACTTCTGTTGAAGGGAATATGCAATAAGTTGAACTTTTAAAAAAGTTTTCAAAGTGCTCCAAATAGGCTTCCAGGCACAGACTGGAAATGGTTCTGCAAAAAGTGGAGCCAATGTTTCTGGCTAAGAACAGAGAACCAACAAGTAGATTGGCTTCTTCAACACTCTGGGCAAAAAGAGGATGTAAGATCATCCAAGCTGTGCTCTATAGTTACTTCTTACAAGAAGACTGCAAAGCAGCCATCTCCAGAAGCAAGGGAATTTGCCATATTTGCTCAGCTGCAAATCAAGCCGGAAGGAAGGAAGGAAGGAAGGAAGGAAAGAAAGAAAGAAAAAAACAAATTCACACTTTTCTTGCTGATCACTTTCAGAAATTGCCTATTAATTGCTCTAAAAAAGTTAGATACCTTCAGAAATGTCAAGGCTGAAAACACTGAGCGCCTTCTATCCTTAATATAAGAAAATTTTTAAAAATTGTAAACTTTGAGAATTTTAATAAATAGAAAATGGAAAATGATTTGGCTACAGAAAGTTTAAAATGGGTTAAGGGCTCAGAAAACATTGGATTTTGAATATTAAGACTGAAATTAATTTTGAACAATAAATGTATTTTTGTGGGAAAGAAAAACTGTTTTTGATATTGGAGACATAGCAAGGAATTTATGATGGCGCTCAGAATCATTTTTGAGGAACTGCATTAGGATGCTGAATCAATGTCAGCTGTGTTGTGTCTTCTTGGGAAGAGTTTGTTTCCAGAAGAAGAGGCTATAGAAAAATATATGCAAGAAAGTCTATCTGAGAATAATATGAACAAGAATTTGAATAAGAATTTGTCACTAGACATAAAATTTGTCTAATGACAAATAAAGGAAGCTGTTTAAAGTTTTGAAGAAATTTGAAACAAGGATCAACAATCTTCTGAATGGATCCAAGAGCAAGATTGATTGATATATATATAAAAAGGAACACCAAGTTGGTTTGTTTGATTAGGATTTTTTTTTTAAATTTGATTTATATGCCACCCTTCTCCGGAGATTCAGGGCGGCTTACAGTGCGTTAAGCAATAGCCTTCATACTTTTGTATATTTTTTTATACAAAGTCAGCTTATTGCCCCCACCATCTGGGTCCTCATTTCACCTACCTTAGAAAGGATGGAAGGCTGAATCAACCTTGAGCCTGTGGGATTTGAACTTGCAGTAATTGCAAGCAGCTGATGTTAATAACAGTGAATTAGTCCACTACGCCACTAGTGCTCTTAAATGGGACAGGTTATTTTGGATGGTTCTTTTCAAATTTGCTGACATCTGGACTGGAAAAATATTCTGCACCGGGTTTGCTTACAGTTAACGAAGTGTTTAAGCCTTCTTCCCTGGAGTTTCAATATCTGTCCTAATCTAAGAGCATTTAAAATGGCATTGTATCGAACTGTCCTTTCATTTAAAGTAAGCGATATTTGTGAGCTTGTTCTCTTTAAGGGAGAAATTGTCCCTCTTTGTCATATTAAATTTTATTTACTTTTGTTCATACTAGGATACCTGAACCACTTTGTGCCTTCAAAATGTGCATTTGCTTACAATTAAGAATCAAGATGTGGAATGCTGAGTTCTAGATCTGTTAATCAATGTAATCAATCTATGTTTGGGCTCTGTTTGGACTTTTTGCTGATACCTGGACTGGAGAAGATGTTTCTTATTGGATTTGCCTAAAGTTAAGGATGAGTTATGGGATGAAGAGTTTTATATCTGTTAATTAAAAGGAGGTGAAGAGAGTACTTGCTTTCTTAGGGGTTTTTTCTCTCTCTCTTTTTTCTTGTATTCTTGCACCCTTTTATTTTTTAATTTGTTTTTTATTATTTATTAAAATAATTTAATAAAATTATTTTAAAAGTACTCCAAATAGAGATCAAAGTCATGTTTTACTTAAATTAAGTTCCAAGCTATGTACTCTCTTAATGCAGACTTCTGAAATTGGGTAACTTCCAGATGTGCTAGAAATGTTGGCTGCGATGCTGGCTGCAAATTCTGCAAATATTTTCCACACATCTGAAGATTACTTGTCCTGGAAATGACACCGGACTAGTTTCCATCAAGGTTACATTTATGTTAGAAATGTTATGCACTACATTACATTGATAAAAACATTGCTTTGAAATGTGACATGTATTATTTAAGAACAAATCTGTTAAGTAAATCTTCTGGCTATTAAATCTTTCCTATGGATTCAAAAGTTAGAACTCTAATTTCTCTACTTGTTGGGTTTACTGAGTAAGATAAGACAATCAAAACAATACTGGAAAGTGCCAACACTTACAATTTACAAGCAAAAATAGGCAGCCTATTGCTCTTTTGAAAGTATAAATATATAAACCATTTATGCACAATCATTCCAATTGTTGTGCACTGCCCAGAGTCACTTTTGGTGAAATGGGAAGCTATACAAATTTTATTATTAAAATAAATAAATTTCTAAACTAAACCGTCTTGAACTCAAATTGTCCTCTCTTGTGTTGCATGCAAAACAGCTGTGTTGAATCAAGACAAACTACTTCAGTCATTTTGGAGCTGGGTTGAACTCAGGATACACCTGAACTGAGCAAAGCAACTGTTTTGAACTTACAATAGAGCTTGTTTTAATTAGAAATTATTTAAATTCAAAATACGTTATACAACACTATGTTGGAAGGAAAATCCATCTGGTTCCATTCCAAGCTGGGAGAAAGATGCTGGAAATGAAATGGAGGCTGATTGGAAAGAAGGTCCGTTTATGAACAGGGCACCAGGGTTTGTGGTTCTGGGGCAGCTGACCAAATGGTTGAATGCGTGGATGGATCTTTATAGGTTTCTGTGACTTTGAAATTTGAACTGTTCTGGGGGTTGTGCAATGAAGGAGCTTGTGTTCTGAAAGGATGTTGGGCAATTCCTATTGTGGCTAATGGGTTTCCTCCTGTGTTGGATCTTGGGTGAGGGGCTGCTTGTTCTAATCCTACCATTCTGCTTTCGTTAGCTGTCAAACTTTCCTGTCTTGAATGGGCTTCTGCTGGCAGTTTGCTTTGCTTATGAATGGAGCCATCTAGATAATTGGCTTCCTCTTTCAATAAGCTTTTTATCTCTTTAAGTGCTGGCATCTGCTGTGGTCTATTAAGACTGGGGCTGCTTTCTGCCTCTAAAAATATATTTCTGCTTTAGGGAAATATAATATTCTGCCTTTTTAAAATATTTCCCAAAACATTTCATTTTCGGGGGGGGGGGATTCCCACAACTACTTGAAATTCTCTATCTACACAGTTTTACTTTCTGTTACTCTGTCAAAACAAAGATACTAGGCACTGATATACCTCTTTTTAGCATATACTTTGGCACAGCAGAGCATCAGTGTCAATATCTTCTTTGTTTTCAACAGTGGATGATGGAGAAAAGTCCTGCCTTCTGGCTAATGTGCATTTTTACTGACAATGTCCGTTATGGCAGCCATTTTGTGAACATATATACCTTCATTCATTGGAGTTGTCCATCTAGGCTTTCATAAAACGTAGCCATGTGGAACCTATTTTACCCCTAGATTGTGACCACAATTTTCATTGCAAAACTCATGGATCCATTCCTTCTAGGAGCCATTAGCCTTTATGGATGTTATACTGAATTTATTTTAAAACTGGAGTGTTTACTTCTGTTGAATTACGCAATGTAGTGTGGCCCCAGTAAAGCAGACACAAATGATAATCTGCCGGCAGATAGCAAATTTAGTGGCCTTAAAGTTTCCTATGCCCCCTTTTTATTTAAAAAAATATAACCAGAAAAGGGGGGAGTTGGCAAGTTACAAAGCAAAGTCTTTGCTTCTGAACCCCAAATGAAACTTATAAGCTTTCTTTGAAAATAAAATTGATGGGTAGCTTCCCTGTTTTGCTGAAAACTAAAGGATCTGTTTTGTTTAGAAGTGAGAAAATCAAGCAGAGACAGGGTGAGGTATGGCATGGCAGGGGCCTTTAGTGCAGTGACTTTGAAAATACAGATTCTTTTTGTCATGCAAATAGCAATTCTTTGATACTCCATATGCTGAGAAAATGCATATTTCCAAGACAATGAATAAATTGATATTAAATCTAACAAGGAAAAAGGGGAGAAAAAATGCTCCTGAGGAAAAATTAGAGTCTATAGAACATAAAAGGAACATAACATGCAGGGCAGGAAATTTCTGGCATTAATTCAGGAAATGTTCTGGTGATTTTTCCCCACATTGGTACATAATGTTGGATCAGTAGGAAAAGACAGAAGTAAAGGCACCATCCATTGCCCTGAAACGTCCTGCAATCAAAACTGTGAGATGTTGCTGAGGTGCAATAAAGCTCAGCTCCAAGATGGCTTGCTTAAGAGTGATGACATGTCCTCATACCAGCGTCTTCACCTGAGGACCAGTCTGCCACTAAAGCAAATACAGGCTGCATCAAAGAAATCCAGAAGGAAAGTAGTTTCTATGAAAAATCAATTCAAGTCCAAAAATAAATTCAAGTCCTCCTTTGTGTCTAGATTCACAGGGAGGGGAGTGAAGGACCATCCCCTCTCATCTGGCCACAGATGAATCCCCATGGTCATTTCTCCTTTGGCTGTTGGAAACAGCAGAGCCTTGTGGGCAGTCAAGTTGTTGGGTTCTCTTTTTGGTTTCACTGAATGCCAACATTGTGGAAGGTATTCCATGAGGTCAATGTCCTTACCAGACACCTCCAGTGCATCTGCGGGGGGTGGGGGGGAGATAGGGATGACAGCCCAATAAAGCAATGTTGCAGCTTTTCAAATCAAATGCTGCCCCTTTTCCATCTTGTGATCCTGCACATACAAGATGTGGGATGACACCGCTTATAAAAGCATCTGAATCGTTCAGAATGCCACTGCCTGTCTTCCACCAAGATATCAGTCTTTACTTCCACCAGTGCTGAAGAGAACTGCTGCTGCCTCCCAGCGTCATGGGAGTGGCAGTGGTGATCCCAAGCAAGCACGCTGGGTGGGGGGTGGGGTGGGGTAGCAAGCAACAGAGACTTTCCCTTGTTCTTTGCACTTGCAACTTGCAACCTTACCCTCCTATGTGGGCACAATTTGGTTGACCTCGTTTTTGGGACACAGCAAAGGGACAGCTGTCGTCCAGTGGAAGGCAAGAAAACCCCAAGCCAAGGGTGTGGGGAAAGAGCCCTTTGTTTCCAAAGCAGGGATTGCAGTCAGCACCTTGACAGGGCTCTAAGATTCGAGGGGACGTCCAGGAGCTGTGCGATAGAGCGGCCTTAGAGCATAGATAATAACGGAGGAGGAAGGGACCTTGGAGGTTTTCTACTCAACCCACTGCTCGAGCAGGGGACCCTCCCTATGCCATTTCGATTGTCCAGTCTCTTTTTGAAAGCCTCCAGCGATTGTGATAAGCCTCCAGCGAAGCCTTGTCTCCCTAAGCTTAAAGGCCTGAAGAGCCGGAAAAGAGGAGCGCCGCGTCGAGAGCAGGACGTAGCTGGTAGCGGGAGAAATCCCCGCCCGGCTCCTCGGGAGGAAGAGGGCGCAAACTGGGTCGCCTCCGCTTTTCCTTTCTGGCTTGGGAATGTTTTCCTTTGGTGACCCGCTTGACCGCTCCTCCCGGCCGTCGCCCGCGGTCGGCGGTGCCGTGCGTCAGTCCTGTGAAAGCTCGGCTTGCGCGCGGGGCCGCTCCCGTGACGTTGCCGCTCCCGCTCGCCGCATCTTGCCGGCTGCGCCTCTCCGACCTCTCAAGCGCGCCCATTTGGCCGAGGCGGAAGGCGAACACCTGGCCCGAGCCCTTTCGTCATCCGCGCGCTTTCGCTCCCAGCCGCGGCTGTGGACTTGGCCCGGGAGAGGCTTCTCTGAGGGACCGGAGGGAAGGACGCATGCCCGGAGTTTGCCGCGGAGGGAAGGCGTCTTGCCATGCGAAGGGCTTCCCCGCTCTTGAGAGGAAGCGAGCCGGCCCGGTAAATATGGTCAGTCATGTCGTGGCTGGCTTGGTGGCTGGATGAACTCCAGCGGTTCTCGCTGCTCTCCTTGTTTACAGCCGCTTTGGCCGTCCTGACCGTCTACCTGGTGCAATATGGCCTGAGCGTCCTGCGGCAAGGCGGTGGGAAGCCGCCTCCCCGGCCGTCGCGCCCGGGACTCCTGCAAGAGGACGAGGGGGGCTCCCTTTTCACCTGGCTGCTGTCCCTGAATAGCTGGAAGAGCGAATGGCAGAAAGCCTGGATCGCAGCGCTGAACAAGGAAGCCGGATTGCGGGAGGTGAGTGAATAGTCCAGCAAGGGGGTTTTTTTTGGTTGTGTGTGTGTGTGTGTGTGTGTGATGAGACGTCCGTGAGCTCCAGTTAACTTCGGTACTTTAGCCAGGAGCTTTTCGCATCAGATATAACTAACCCACGGGGGTAAAACTAGAACGCAAAGCTCAAGCAGCGCCTTAGTGATAATCGTTGGACTGCGGACCTTCTACAGCTAAAAAATGTGTCTTGATTACGGCGTGTAAAGGTTTGCGCTGACCTGTAGGGTTTTGTCTTGTTATGCAATCCTGTTGTATGTGGGAATGTGGCAAAAAAAAAATATCAACAGAACCTGCTTAGTAATGGTTTGATCCTAAACGGAAATTATCTTGAATTCAATAGGAGGGGGGGGGGGGGGTGGTGTCTTTCAGGAGAAAAGTTCATTTAGTAACTGTTCAAAGTTACAATGGCACTGAAAAAAATGACTCATGACCATTTTTCACACTTATAACCATCACAGCATCCCCATGGTCACATGATCAAAGTTCAGATGCTTGGCAATTGGTTCATATTTATGACGGTTGTAGTGTCCTGGGGTCATGTTATCAGTTTTTGCAACCTTCTGACAAGCAAAGTCAATGGGGAAGCCAGATTCACCCTGTTACTAACTTAACAACTGCAATGGTTCATTTAACAACTGTTGCAAGAAAGGTTGTAAAATGGGGCAAAACTCAATGTTTCAATTAGCAACATAAATGTTGGGCTCAATTGTGATCATAACTCAAGGACTACCTGTATTTGCAGGTATAGTCGTGGTGACTCCTTCCTAAATTTCTAGAAAGTAATAGTTAATAGGATAAAATGATCATTAATTTTCCCTTGCTTATTTTTGAGGAATGGCTGAGAGAATTCATTTATCCTACTTAATGTGACTTTCCAGCCTGCTATTGTGTGTGTTCCAGTAATAACTTTTAAAATGGAAAATTAAACAGTAATTTGGGGAAGAGGGTCAAAGAGTAGGAAACAAACTTACTGTAGAAACTCTGATAGGAAATTAACAATACCTTGCATGCGTACATCCTTTCCAAGAAAACAACTGCATCCTCTTCGTTTTAGCTCACTGCTTGGCAGACAGTGTTTCTACTTCCTCACTCAGCCTTCCAAATTCAAAACAATGTTGTCATTGCAAAACTGCATTTGTTTTTGCTGCTTCGCCACCATAACAAACAAGCCTTGGAATAAAGGGAACACAGTCCATCACAAAGCACATGCCACAGATGCTACGTTCTTTATTATTGTATTTGGCAATATAGATGACACCTGAGTTCTGTTCTCCAATAGATATTTAAATAAGGTGAACATGTTTGTTCCCTCTCCCCTTCATGCTGTTTTCCACTAAAATTATTTTTTATATTTAAACACATTTGGAAATGTAAAGAATAGAGAGTTTGCAGTCATAAATTTATCAATTCATTTTATTGCTAAACAACCAAGGGTCTTGTGATGAACATTTATAATTAGTATAGCATTATTTTATGTACAGAATACCACAGACTGTGAAATTAGGCCTGACTGTATAATAAGAAAATAGTTCTCTGTGCCTGACTGCCTTTTGTCAGGAACACGTTCAAAACACAAATTAAATCATTTGGTTTGGCCTCTTAAACTTGATGCCAAAAAAGGTGGGTGGGCAGCCCATGAAGTTACTTAAGGATTGATTTAAAAAAAGATGAGGCTTTTTTCAATCTGACACTTTCCAAATTGGACCCAACTCCCATTATTCTTAGTCCACATATCCAGCTAGAGTGCTAGTGATGGAAGGATAATCAAATACACTGAATGAATAAAATTGTATGTAGCAGCAACTTCTGAACCAGCTTGATGTTTTGGGCCTTATATTATAGCTATTTATTTATTTATTTATTCATTCATTTATTGGTTCAAATTATATGGCGCTGTTCTCTGGAGACTCAGGGCAGCTTACAATGCGTTAAGCAATAGCCTTCATACTTTTGTATATACCTGCTTAGTAGGGCTTTCGCCCCCCCCCCCCAAGTGGTGTTCTTTTTTTTATACATACAAAGTCAGCTTATTGCCCCCGCAATCCAGGTCCTTATTTTACCTACCTCGAAAGGATGGAAGGCTGAGTCAACCTTGAGCCTGGTGAGATTCGAACTTGCAGTAATTGCAGGCAGCTGGTGCTACTTAACAAGCACTTTAGTCTGCTGCGCCACCAAGGCTCATAATATTGTCCAACTGGAGGTCATAGTATGATAATATGACAATGAGCAGAGCTTACTCATGTACTCATTCTAAGGTAATCAGTACTCATCATGGAACATCACACATCACACAACATCACCTCTATGCAATTTGTTTCTGAACCAAGGCACTGTAATATATAAATTTTGATTTATGGTTTAGTAAATGTATGGAGCTATTTATATGTAGCTTACAAATAGTCCTTGACTTACAACCATTCATTTAGTGACCATTTGAAGTTACACCAGGAAAAAAGTGATTTATGACTGTTTACACTTATGACAGTTGCAGCATTCACATGATCACTTAATCATAATTTGAGTGCTTGACAACTGACATGTATTTATGACAGTTGCACTGTCCCAGGGTCACGTGATCACAATTTGCAACCTTCCCAGCTGACTTCCAACAAGCAAAGTCAAAGGCAGAAGCCAAATTCACTTAATGACCACATGATTCACTTAGCTGCAGTGATTCACTTAACAACTGTGGCAAAAAGGTCATAATATGGGGCAAAACTCATTTAACAACTGCCTTGCTGAACAATTGAAATTTTGGGTTCAACTGTAGTCTTAAGACCTCAGTTGTATTCAATGAAACATAATTAAATGATGGTTTAGTGCATTCTGTGAAGCATTCCATGTTTAAATGAAGATGAAAAATTATTGCGTTTATTCTAGGGATTATGTCATATTTAATGTATTTTATAGCATACAGTTACATCTCAAAGCAGATTATAATAAAATATTAAATACAATAATATAAAATTAAATTAAAAGGAAGTACATAATCATTAAAGAGGTGAGGGAAAGAACAAAGGAAAGGAAAACCAAAATAAGTTCATACTAACAAGATCTAGGTGAAGAGCGAGACCTCCAGAAGGGAGCTAAAGATACTGTATAAACAAGCCTATTATAATGCACTATAGTTCTTGTATTGAGAAAACCAGCCAAAAGTAGGATTTTTATAGGTCCATAGGGATTTTTATACCGTAAATTTGATGGCAAAATTGAACATGGACATCCAGCAAACTGCAGAAAAGGTTTCTTAAGAGTACATGCAAATATATTTAAACCGGATTAACAAATTGCAGTTAGTTACAATTCCCAATTATTTATTCCCAAGGAAGTTTGAAACCAAACAGTTGTTTACCCCACCTTATTTTGGTTCACATGATTTAATTTCTGCAGGTGCTATTGCTTTTTCATAATATTCCTTAATCTAGTGCACCTACTATAGGTAGCACAATAAAGAACTAAGAGTGTACACTCAAAACTTATTTTTAAAACTCTGTGAATCAACACTCATGATAAGAATGATTTGAATTAATTTCACTAAGCAATAGACTAGCAACATAGTGCAGGTGGTTACCAGGGTCTCCCATAATTAAATACATTAGCAAAACTTTGAAATAGCAGAAGTGTTGATTTATAATGAAGCAGCATTTAATTGAAGATGGGGTTCTTAACTTTATTCCTCAGCATCACAAGCTAAAATCTACATAACATGACATTCTTCTATATAAATTGTTGTAACTTGGCAAAAGCTCAAGGGAAATTGAGGGCTTGCCCAGAAAGCGCATTGCCATGCATCTTGTTAATAGACATTATTTCAAGCACAACTTTCACTAGTTTAGACTTCTCCAGTGTTTGCTGTTTCGCTTTTTCAATTTCAGTAATGTTTAGGCCTTTTTAACAGCTTTGGGTATGTCACTTTTTCTCTTTCTTCCTATCTCTTCCAGAACACTTGCTTGTTTACATTTGATGAAGATGCAGCTCATCAGGATCAAGAGCTTGGAGTACAAGGAATAATAAGTGTAGTAAAATCTGCTGAAGAAAAGGTGAGGGTTTTTTTCTTGACATTCCTTAATTTATAAGGCGGAGCACCATGTATAAAACTGGTCAGTTGCTTATGTATTTCCTTACCATGAGGGCCGATGCATGCTCTCTTGAATTAGCATGTACAGGAAAAGGGGAAAATATTTCAAACTGAGGTGGGCATGCCCTCAAAAACTTCAATTTATGTCATTAGTTGTTTGCTGTTCTGTACTGTTAGGTATATATAATCTATGGATTGTTATCTATGGTATATTAATCCTTACACAAAAAGTGTTTGTTAGGAGTTAATGCTTAGTAGTAAAGTATTAATAAGGTAGATTCAGTGGATTGACATTTAGCTGTACAGTAGAATAGTTATAGTGTATCGAAAAAAGAGTTGCATAGAATTGTCAGAATAATAAAATGGATACATTAAAAATCATTTTTTTAATAAATTTGCTAGTAATTTGGGTGCATGGCAGAATCCAATCTAAACAAATTATATGATTTAACTGATTATACATGTTTTGAGTTGTTTGCAGATAATAGTAAGTTTTTAGCTTACTATTTTTTCACATTAAAAAAGTAGGCCAAGAATACTGGAAGCATATTGGTTTACCTGTGTCCCATAAAAAGCAGAGATAACTATTTAGTCTTTCTGACATAAAAATAATTCTTATAATACAAAATGAAAGTATAGTTATGAATAAATAGAATATAAGGGGCATTATGGAGTAAATACAGAAGTACAATCTATTCCTATGTAAATAAGAGTAGGGCGAGATCAAGTTGGCAAACAAACCTTTGTATTTATGTACTTCTTTATGTAAAATGTTTTACTTTCCTTGGATTGTGGCACACCTTAAGCAAAGTTCATATTGCTTTGATTACATTATTAAATACATATTTTCTATCTGGAATTGGGCATGCATTTATGTTAATAATTGATTTTTAAAAATCATTGCAGACTACAAATCAAAAGGTCAGTAATTATTGCAACATTTCATGCCCCTAGTGATACCCCCAGCTAGCTCTCTGTGAGTCTTTACAAATAAGTAAAATATGTTAAAAATAATTTAAACATGTTAATATATTGGGGTTTTTTTGATAATTAGAAATTTAGACTAAACATGAAGTTAGGAATATGGGGCAGGATTTGATAATTAGGGAAGAATACATAGACTTACTCTGGTTTGAAAACAACATTATGCCTAATTATTCAGCTTCTCATTTGGCCTGTACTGACTGTTTTCCTAAAACAATAGAAGCATTAATTTCCAGAAAATATAAACACTGACAAGTTCCTTAGTGCTTCTATTGTAATCTACTAATAAAACTTTAGAATTGTTCCAAGGTTGGAAAAAAGCTGTATTTCATGTATTGAGAAATAGTTATTGTACATTTGTTTACTCCTTTAAAGTTAAACCTGAAACCTGTATTTCCTACTAGATATCATAATGTATTCAAACTTGCCATTCCTCCCACATTCGATTTTAAGAATATAGCTATCATATAGGGTAAAGTTTCAAGATCAAAGAAGCCTATGTTCTTCCTCTCCCACCCCCTTTTTTTTCTTTAACATCCAGGTATCCCCAAAACTTGGTCAGTATTACTTATACATTATTTATACATTACTTATACATTTTGGTTTCTTGCAAATGGTTACTTGTGAATTTCAGTTATGGAAGGACATGGCTTTGAAACTGGCAGCGCAATCAACAGTCACTCCTTTGTCAACCATCAGTAGCTTTACTTAGCTTTCTATGGGTAGTTACAATATCTCTTCCACAAAGCTGATTTCCTCTTGAGCAGCAACTGGCAATAGCAGTCAATTATGTTCTGATTTAAATCACTTTCTAATAGCAGCAGAGTAACTCAAGTTTCTGATTAAAGTCCAAAAGGGTTATGAGGATAAAGGTAAGCAAGAAAATCATTTATCTGATTAACGTACAATGGTATGTTTTTAAAGCACTTAGTCTGGTATGGTATGAGTTATATTCAGCCTCTAAATTTTCATGGTTATTTCTAGTTCTTCTCCCCAACTTGTTTTTGCAATCTTTTAAACTTTGTGGCAGTCTTTACTTCACAATTCTCTTGTTCTAAGCTTTATAAGCTAGGTTAACCAATTTACACAGCTAAAATATGGTTTACTGCATACATGTTGCATAAGTATGGATAACTATTAGATGCTAGTTCTTTGCTGCCATCTAGTGGTAGTCCAGGTTTTTGAGCATCTTAGAATTTAAACTGATTCAGACAACCTTATTGTCAGGATTGTGCCTTCATTAGTTGGAGGTGAATGTAGAGGAAGAAAGAAATTGACAGCATTGAGGAAGAAATAAAATTTTCATGACAGTCCTGGTATTTAAGAAGAATTGTAGATTTTATTCCATTTAGGCTCCCATAAGCGCTGTACATCTTTCAGGTTGTACCTAATTATTAGGACCAAGGAACACTTGAAAGCTGAATATTTTATACTTACCTAAATAGGTTTCCAGCCTTCAGAAAAAAAGAAAAGAAAAGAGAAGGTATGTTTATGTAATTTTTAGGTGAAGAGCAGCCTAAAAGGGAATATTGTAAATAGAGCTTGTGAACTCCTGGTAGAACTTGTTCACAAGCTCTTCTATTTTGTTCTCTGTTCACTGCATTTAAAATTGAGTACTGTAAGCTATTTTGGAAAGCATTGTGAGTTACTCTAATTGGGTTTTGTTTTCAATTTTGCCTTGGCAAACTAATAGCAATGGAATTTAAATTTGAAACATGGTATGAACAAACAATATAATCAAATAAATGTTTAGTTTGTATGCTAACAATAATATATACATTTCTATATATTTTATTGTATATGTAGTAGCAAAAAAAACCACTCTTAGTAGCCAATATGCATAGAAGTGTGCAGATTTCCCCCCCTTTTTCTTCTTAAAAATTGCTTGCTCTACTTAACTTGTGAAAGGTCAAAGGTTTGATTGCATTGGTAATCCAACTGCTAAATAGGAACTTGGTTCTGAAATCTATCTATATAGTATTAAAACAAAAGTCTTCATGACCTTTAGTTGGACAAAATAGTGCATCATAAGGCAACAATTTTTGGACCAAGGTACCTCAGATAGGTAACTTATAGAATACATTCAAAATCTAAAACCCATGACTCCTGAGGGAATGGAATTTGAGGAAATCATGGCTGCTTCAGTGCTACTGGCTGCTGCTGTGGTCATGTGATCATCTTCAGTATTCTGTGACTATTTCTCAGTCAGTCTCACAATTCCTCCCTCCCTCACCCAGCAGTAGTCACTCACCTATCTGTAGGAAAGAGAAGGGAAGGGAAGGGAAGGGAAGGGAAGGGAAGGGAAGGGAAGGGA
>WNWU01000016.1:35361094-35446831 GCA_012654045.1 Ptyas mucosa | reverse complement strand
CAGCCTTACTACAAACAAAATAAATGGAGAAGCCAGCAGAAAGTCAGAATCACTTCCACTCCCTATTTGCCCACTATTTCTGTTTCCCTGTTTAAGTAAGGAAATAACTCTGAAACATTGACTCAAGAGGGCAGGGGTTGTCTAGTTGGTATGAAATTAATAAAGGACTGACTCCTTCATGGGTTACTTTCTTTTGTTACACAAATTTGTGTCCAATCACACTTGGCCAATAAAGAATTCTATTCTATTCTATTCTATTCTATTCTATTCTATTCTATTCTATTCTATTCTATTCTATTCTATTCTATTCTATTCTATTCTATTCTATTCTATTCTATTCCATTCCATTCCATTCCATTCCATTCCATTCCATTCCATTCCATTCCATTCCATTCCATTCCATTCCTATTCTATACTCCATACTCCATACTCCATACTCCATACTCCATACTCCATACTCCATACTCCATACTCTATTCCTATTCTATTAACGAAAATTATTTACAAAGTGCTGCCTGAATAATAGTACAAATGTTTCTATGTCAAAAACCAGACAGTCACACTGTCCATATTTGAAGCAAAAATGATACCAAGTGGTTAATACGTATCAGTAGACAAACTTGTTCTCAAAGAAGATACCTTGAGACTGAGATGCAGAAGTGCTGTATGAGATTACAGTAGTGTGATATTAATACTTTCAAAAGTTGTGGGAAAGGGCTTTCTTCCAGGCTCCCAGATAAGCCTAAAGATACCTTTTGGTACCCTTAAGCAGAAGCAGATAAAAATGATAGGATTTTTCTCTGATTGCTTGATAGTCCTTAAAATACCTAAACCTTAAATTCCTAAGTAAAATATTTGTACCTTTTAAGAGAAAAATAAACATCCTGATCTGATAAATTTGGTACAAAACCAGATATCTCTGCACTGAATATAGGGTTCTATAGTGTTGGAATGGGATATACAGATGATGATGATGATGATGATGATGATGATGATGATGATGATGATGATGATTTCTATACCGCCCTTCTCCCGAAGAACTCAGGGCGGTGTACAGCCTATTAAAAGCACAAGACACACATCAATTAAAATAATTTAAAATTTTTAAATAACTTTGGCTCACTTTAAAACCCCAAAATTTAAAACACCCAATTAAAATTACGTTGATAGCCCAGCCTGACGGAACAACAGGGTCTTAAGGGCACAGCGAAACACCCGGAGGTCGGAGATCATACGCATTTCCAGGGGCAGATGTTGGGTTGGGGAAAGGGCAGTGCAATGCAAACTAAAATTTAGGTATACCTTTATAAAATATAATTAAGTATTCCCTAACAGAGGGAATAACCACGTGGTAGAATTTATAGAGAGTTTTAGGAGGAGGAAGGTGAAAAAAACAATCTTCTTTCTTAATGTAGCAGTAATGTGATCATTTTCATATCCAAGACCTAAACATGTAGACAGAGTCTAAATTTAAATGATTTAGATAAGGAACATGAAAAATAATAGCCCCCTCCTCACCAGCCTGCCACTGAACTCCTTCACATACTACACAAAAGTTTCTGTTTTAAACTATTTGGAGCCCAAGTGGGAAGATTTCCTTGGAAGGCTGAGAAGGCTTCAGTCCTGTTATGATGTTACTCAATCCTCTGCCAATATCACTCAAATGATATTGATCCTGAGATACCAACATCCATGCAGTTATATGTGAATTGGCTTTTATATGAGACAGGATCCTGTTAATGCAACATTCTGATTTGTGTGAAATGAATATACATATATACATATACAGCTGTAAAGGCAAGTACTTTATTTCTTCAGTTTATCGTATTGATGCAGCCATCTACAACGTTTTTTGAGAATGCTCTGGATAACAAAGCTTGAAAAATGATCTTACAACATTTCACTACAGGTTCCTGCTAGCTCCTTTTAGTTTGGTTGTAAAATAATAGCAATAGAATTACATCAATGAGCTTTGTTTCCCATGGACAAGATTATATGCAACCTTAATTCACCTAAGAGACAAAATATAACCTACTTTTCTGGACCAATGCAACTGCCAAAATACGAATTCTGATGTCAAAAAATGGCTATCACTTTAACATTCAAATAAATGCTCAGGATGCTTTCTCTATAAATACAGCTGATGATAAAACTATATTTTATTATTTTAGGTGGTTTCCTGTAATGTAATTGGAAATTCCTTCCATTTTCTTGTCAGTGTATCTCAAACTGCGCCTCTTACTGGAAAATGTCAGTCTTACAGTGTAAAACTATCTCCACTTCATTTGCAGGTAACATTTTGAATGTAAATTAACAAATCTTGCAGTAAGATATCTTACATATGTATTAGTTCATTTAGTCACCTTGTACATTCTTGTAAGTCCAGGTACATAACTTCTTCTGGCAGGAGACATATCTAGTCTTTGTGTGATTTGTAGGGGGAGCACTTCTTAAAAATAGTGTGGTCTGGGTGAAAATTAAATTTGATCTAATTTTATATTTACCAGTACATTGGATTAATATAGTTGATATTTTTATAAACTAGTGACCTATTAATAATTTCTACCTTATTTTTTATTAAAAATTACTATTTTAAACATATTTTGAAGGCCCCAGATTATATATATAAGGCTTTCAATGCTTTATAGGTGTCAGTTGTACGCTTCATGTAACTAGATTCCTCATGTTCAATATTGTTGTCAACCATAGACTCAGCCATTCCTTCTTTCCATCTATTGTTCACTGGATTTACTGCATTATGGTCAGTTTGGATATTGTATTGAAAACCTACATGGAATCTCTTCATAATTCTGCTCTGCAATTAAGGAAACCGCATTTAATTGTAGTTTCCTGCTTGGCCCAAATAAGGAAATATATTTAATGACTTTTAAACATCTCAATTTAGAAGCTACATTTAAACTACAACTTCATATTATGGTTTATTTAGAGACAAGTTCACCATTTTGGATATAATGGTAATATATGTTTAACTAGCTTCCGATTTGTTTTATTGTTTGTATCAAGAGAAGAGTGAAGCAGTTATAATATATGTGGACGTTGGTAGCTGGTGTATGTTTGGACTTAAAATCTTAGAGCCAGGAAACTTTATTTAAATTTTGAATTCCTAGACAGAAACAGAAACTTAAAACCTTTATATTTTATTGAGTACTTCATTTATGATTGGTGTAGTACAAACTGATCAGTGGATTTACATTTTAAATTTACTAAATTTTAATGTGTACTCATCAGAAATTATGTCAAAAATGTAAATGCTAAGCACCTACTAATCAGTTGTCCTACAGTAATTATGTAGTTTGTAGTTTTCCCAGTCTGGGGCTCTGGGGAAAGGGATGCTAGGATCAAACTCTCAGAATTTTGTGTCACCAACCAAAGATAGTCTAGTTAGTATGATCAATTATGAAAATTGAGAACTAACTGATCCAGAAGGTGGCCATAGTTCCCTGAACTGTGTATGTACTAGATTGCATTTTGATTACAGAGAGTGAACATACATAACTAGTCAACCTACTGTTCTTCAAGAGTTTTTAACTACATCTTGCATAATTGTTTACTATTGGAATTGCTGGGAATTGAGGCCCAAAGTATTGGGAGAGTATATCAGATTTTCTATCTGAATTTATATTCACAACATAATTTAAAAATTTCAAAGAAGAAAGATTCGGTACCATAAGCTGAACTGCAACTTATATAAAACTGCAACTGGCACCCGCTTAATTTTGCAAAAATTTAATTTAATTTAATTAGTTCAATTTATATGCCGCCTTTCTCCAGAGACTCAGGGCGGCTGAGAAATAGAAATAGAAATAGAAATAATAATCCTTAATAAACTGTAATTATCAACAGCTGAAACTTTCAGCAAAATCTGAAGAGGAAGACATCCAGATCAAGTGGTCTTTCATCTACTCCTCTGAAACAAATATTGAAGTCAAACCTACTAATGTGCAAAAAGTAAGTATATAGCCATTTTTTAATATGTAACTCAGTGGTGAAATGTAAAATTTGTTACTACTGGTTCTGTGGGCGTGGCTTGGTGGGTGGGTTAATGTGACTGGGGGGGCATGGCCAACTTTTTTTTTTTTACTTTTAAAAGCATTTTTTCTACAATCTTAAGAGGTAAAACACAGGCATTTTAAAGCTATTTGGGCAGTAATAAAGAAGGCTGCTTTTTGTCTCCAGTTGTTTATTGGACAGAATTCAAAATATTGCTGGTGGTCTCTGCTCCTAGAGGGAGACTTTAACAGATACCCTCTTTTTTTAAAAAGGCATTCTTAAGGTTCAAATGCTTTGTGCTTCAGGAGCGCTAGCTATGATTCATGAATTCAAGGCAGCTACTGTATAACCTGTTGAATGTTCATGAATTTAAAAAAGGCAGGGCATGAAAGACCTATGAAATTGCCTACAGTGTATTTATGAATAAAAATTAATGGATCAAAACAGTTTTATTCAACATAGTGGACATCCCCCCCCCCATTCAATGAAATTACAACCCCATGAATTCATAGGGGAAGGGAGCACCAGTTTGATGAAAGCTAGTATAGATGGGTATAGATCAGCAGTGGTATTGACTTACCTTCGCTACCGGTTCGGAAATGTGAGCACATGTGCCACCTCTGCATATCCGCAGAGCCTTCTTGATAATGCTGAAATGTACTCTATTGACTTTATTGAGAGAATATTCTATAATTAAATTTTCTGATTAAATATTTATAATTCATGGCTAAACATTGCATTAAAAAATTCACCTTTGTTAAAAAAACAAAAAAAGTTTTACATAATGTAAATTAAACATCAGCAGATAATTTCAATCTTGGTGAATTGATTCTCTCTCTTCTGTCTGTCTGTCTATCTGTCTAAAATAACATAGTTTTAGCCAGATTGACAGTTAAACTCATTCCAAGAATGTGCGTAAGTACTGTAGAGAATGGAATGGGTAAAAATATTCCTCAGATACACGTGAAGTGTGAGCACCCAAGATCAAGGGATTCAGAATTCTTTCTCCACAAACATAAACTAGCATCTTGAAGGGGAGTGATACAAATTGGACCTCTTATTTTCAGAATATGAGCTACTGTTCCTTGAATACTTCAATGCTTCAAAAATTTCAATTTGTTTTCACATTTAATTATTTACATCTCCAGATAATGGTTCCAGGCCTTGGTGACCATTCTGGAATGAAAAATATAAAGGAAAGGAAAGGAGAAGTACAGTTGGGTGTAATCTAATCTACATATCATTCAACATCTCAATAACCTTCCCAATATTCAAATATAAACTAAATACTCCCATGTACCAAATTTGATGATTCTTGTAGAAGTCCCATGAAGCAATACCAGTGTTGTGGCCTGCCAACAGCCAGCAGAGCTGGCAGCAGATTCGGACAGTGAGGAGGTTGGGGAGGAATGTGGGCCAGTCCTGGAGTCTGGGGAAGGCTTGGACGATGGCTCTGAGTTGGAGGCAGAGAGGGGGCCAAGGCCATCTGGTAGTTCTTTGCTGCTTCCGGAGTCTCCGGAGCCTGACATCAGCAAGGCAGAAGAATGTGATCCTGTTTCCAGTGTGCGCATGCACAGAGCTGCCAGGAGACAGGAACAATTAAGGAAACAGAGTCGACTTGGGGGTAAGGCTTGGAGATGATTGGCCCCTCCCATAAGACATAAAAGAGAAGCGAACGGGATGTGAGCTTTTGCAGGAAACAATTAGTTCATCTGGCCGATTCAAGATTTGAAAATTCTGTTTGTGACTCTGTGCCAAGTTTGACCTTGCCCTGTGTCTGGAAATTAGCTTTTTGGCAGCGTTCCACGTGTTGATAACCTTCCTCTGAAAGGCTGTTTATCAAGATTTGCGGACTGTAAATGAAAGTAATTTACAGCCATATGAATTAAAGAGGTTTGCCGGGACTAAGTTTGTGCTCTTTAATTTCTAAGGAAGCCTGGGTCAGGACAACCAGAGGCAATTGCTTAGATATCTCAATTGGACATCTAGTTGTGAGGCCACTGCTGTACCACCATAAATGTTTTGTATATAATTATGTAGATTGTGTGCATATATTGACTTCTCTTTGTCATGTTCTCATCATAAGCTAAATATATAATAACTGCAATCATTTGCAGTTTGACTTTTTGCTGGCTGGCTTTCATAACTATTATGTTCGATGCGTTGTCACTGAGGTGTATTGGCACTTTTCATTATACCTGCTTATATGTTCCCTATCATGGTCCTCATTTGTCCATTCTGCACAAATTAGATACAATACATGAGGGGATCTCACATCTGTGTACATTTGTCTACCTCCAGATGTATTATTTGTTTTAATCCAAGCTTATTCTTCTAGAATTGGAAGCAATGTAGAATTTGTAGAGCAGACGATGCTGTAGTTTGAATCAATGCGCCAAGCAGCATGCTGAAAACAGTCTTGAAGATTTTCTCCTATTATGCTTCTTCAAAGTTTTATAAGCAATGCCACCATTTTTCTCTTTATAGGATCAGACTTTTGGGACATGCACTGTATTAGAAACATTTAAAAATGTGTTGCAGAATCTCATCAGTTGCACATCACCTGTTATGATTCTGAGTACAAGGTCTTCTGATTTAAAAGGAATACAGGTATAGCTTTATTTAAATTAATGGATTTGCTCATTGCTGCTGTGGCTCCTTTTTTGTATTTCCTGTTGAAAGATTTTCATAATTTAATGCCTCGGCTGAGTCTACATAAATGATTCATGGGCCTATGCAATGCTTAATTCAAAATGACGTTGAGATTTAATGTATGAGAACAGCATAATTTATTGCACATTTATCTTTAATGGAGCTATTTATTTTTTGCTTCCTATATAAAGAATATAGGGGCCATTCCTCAGGGTACTAGTCCTCCTAAGCCTCCAAGGGCTCATGAACTAAAACTGCTCATGAAAAACATCAAAGCAACACTCGCCAATCATAATATTGCAGGTATAATAATTTATACTTTACTGTCCCTGTACCCTCCTGAATTGTATAATATGTATTCTGGCTTAATTGCAATAATAGATTAAAGCAAGTGCTATAAACAAAGATAAGGAGGCTTTTTCATCAGTAAATGCATAGCTTTATTGATTGGTTTTAATTTCTGTTCTCTATCTTGTTTCAAGTATCAAAAACGTTTTATAAAGAAATCTTTTTTTATTCTATGTCATCACCTGAAATGTATCTCTTTTTGTTATGATACTGTACTAGAACTATTGGTGTCTGTGGGAGACATTTCATAATATCTTTGCTAAATTCAAATTCATGTCTGGAGGTCAGTTGTTTCAGGAATTAGAGTTTCCATTGAAAAGTGGTGGATAACGCACATCCAGAGATCCCTGTATTTAGCATGGCTACTCTACTAGATTTATTATAAATTAGAATATAAAAAAGTTTGGAATGCAAAACACTCTATTTCAAGTGGAAAAATGCCTCTGGCTCAAATATGAAATCACTGTTTTGATTCTCAAGTGGACCATTTCAAACATTTCATTCAAAACAGGGTAATTTGTGTTTGAATCAGTTGGCTGTGAATTCCTATTATAAAAAATTTAATACCATTGCAATTCAAGTGAAATAACTTTTTAACCAGTTCTTAATACTTAATATTTATAGGCAGGAGAAAAAGAAGACATCTGCATGCTCTTGTAGGATAAAAACTTTTCATATTCTTTCTCCCCATCTTTTTAATTAGAATTGACATGTGGTAATTAGTATGATATACAAATCTGCAGTAATATCTTTGCTGTTCTCTTCTAATCATTACATATGGAGGCTCGTTAATTCATATGAACACTTGTAGATGTCTTTATGTACAATGGACTTTTATGATTTGAATAGGATTACATGCATAAAGAATGTACTGAGTATACTGTAAATTGGTGAGACCGTTTTGCTAGCCAAGGGCTATCTTGAACATAGATTTGGAAAGTAAAAAATTCAGAGTGGTCATCATCATCAGCCATGTAGTTAGTCCTGTCCAACCGTTGGCCACTCTATGGATCAGCACTCTCCATGCCTCTCTCACACTACTCCTTCAGATCCACCATGGTCACTCCAGTACCATATTTTATAGTGTCCAGCCAGGAGGTACAGGGGCGGCCACTTCTTGCAGCATGATTGACTTTTTGAGTGAGTCAGCTCTCATGACATGACCACAATATGACCACAGTATGAGAAGGTCTGTTTGGCGATCTTGGCTTCAAATAATATTTTTGGTGAGGGTCAGTCTAGGACTTCTTTGATATTTTTGCAGTCTGTGGGATGCATAATAGTTGCCTCCAGCACTTCCGTTCAAAGACGTCCACCCATCTCCTAACTGCCTTTTTCAGAGCCCAGGTTTCACAGCCATAAGTAACAAATGGAAAAATTATTGCATTAACTAAATCTGCATTTGGTTGTGAGACTGATGTTATTCTTCCACATGTTACTTGAACCAGACATTGCAGTTCTTCCAAGTGCTATTAAGTGGTCATAACATCAAGTACTATGTCATGCAATATGTGTTTAAAGGGGTGAGTACATAACTTGTCCATCAGGTTTTGTAAGCCTTTACAAGCCTGCACTTGCATACTTCCTTCAGGGAATTCAGGGAAGATGAGCATTAAGGAAAACAAGTGGTTTACCCACATTGCTTGAACATTCTTTACTGTGTTTCCCTCCTGCTTTTTAAACTTTGGCCCTGTCTTGACTGAATTAGTCTTTGAACTAGTTTTTGGTTGGTTTGAAATATGGTTTGGCTAATTCTTTTCTTAATGAAGCTGTACCTGAGTAATGATGACATTGACTTCTTAAATAATTTAAAAATATTGAGTTGTATTTTTTTTTATTTCATATTTTTTGTCATTAAGATTTTATTCATCAAAGCACTCCCCTGACCATGAAAGAATAAATCAGTCCTTTGCACATAAGAGACATCTCAAACTTTTAATATCTCTACCAGATTACTTCTATTTGGTCATCACACGGATAGTAAACATTACAATATTTATGTGTTGGTACATATTTAGATTCTTCATTTAAAATCTCCCAAGCACAGCAGGAGTTCTTATATGGATTAGAACCTACATTCCAGTAACCCGCTGATCTGAAATGCATAAAACCATTTTTAATGTAGTTGCACACTAGTAAGAAACTCTTGTTTTATTTAAGTTGTTTTCCATTTCTCTCATTACAGGTATCATTAACCCCATTTGTGTAGTTCAACTCAATGACCCTTTGCAGAAATTTTGTAGCGCTTTCGCCAATTATCCCATGGACCTTTCTTGGAAAGAGGAATTTATTTTGTAAGTACTCCTTATAATACTTTTACAAACATGGTAGAAAACACTTCCCTATTTTTTTATCCTCCTAGTGGGAAAAATCTTATTTGCTTACTGAGGCTGAAAGCCTACATAGAGTAGTACATAGCATCACATTATAATGAAGAACAAGGAGCATGATCACATCTTTATTGTAGATTGTTCTGGAGTGTCAATTACGTTCTGATCACACACTGGCAAATATTATAGCGTAGGGATGGGGTGGGATTTTAGTTTTTTTTTTCTTTTGTCATACTGTATGCTATTTGAAGCGTTGCGCATTTCCTGGGTGAGTACACCTATGTTATAAAACCCCTCAATGAAGCAATCATCTAGCAATGTATTTAAAAATAATGATGGATTCCAGCCCCGATTGGACATAACAATAGTTAGAAGACAGCTTGCCACTTGGTAAATAAAACATGGGGTAGTGTAATGTTTAAACCTGTTACGTTCAAACATTACACTACCCAATGTTTTATTTACCAAGTGGCAACAAATTAATTCACAAAAGCCAAAGCCAAAAGTAAATAAAGTATGTTTTGGATCAGCATGAGATACGGATCACACAGAGAGTCTTTTAAGTTAAAGTTGAACTTTCTGCTTCATTTGGCTGTTTGCTTCCTCTAACAACATGGCCACACTTTCACTTTACTATTCTGCTTTGATCAGCCTGGCCTGCTGGAAGTACTGACATTGTTTTTCTTTGTTGCTTCTTTCACTCCTGTGCCAGAAGACAAAACTGCCTAATAGAAAAGGAACTTTTTTTTTATATGGTGTGCCTATGATGTTCCCTTGGTGGTTATTTCTTAGAGACAGCATAAAGATGAGCAGGGTCATTCTTCTTTCTCTCTCTCCCTCTGTCACTCTGTGCAATAGTTTCCTGAATAAGGGACAGTTATTCTTACTAAAAGATACCAAGACTAATTTGCTGCTCCTGTCTGGAATCTATACTGGATTTTAGGATGGGGCTAGAATAATAGAATAATAGCTGTAAGCGTAATGAATTATGGCTGAATTTTAAATAGAAAGAATATGCTCTTTGTGTCTCTATGTACTCCTGTTTGACTGAAGTCTTTTTTAGTAGTTCACATGACTGCAAACCTACTTGGAAGTAAGTTCTACTGAGTTCAGTGATTCTTATTCCTGGATAAGTGGAAATGTGATTACAGATTCCAACCACAGAAATAAAAACAGTTGAATACAAAGCTACACTTTCTTTGTAGTTAGCTTAATTCAAATATTACAAATTAAACATTGGTAAACTTACTGAATTAGTGAAACTGAATGCTAGCATTGTTCCAATAATTCAGTAAGTTTATTGATGATTGTTGATAAAGTTGATTGTGTTTGCTCAAACAAAATAAAGTATCTTCTTGCCAGCATTTGGAAATTTTTTTCCCTTCCAAACAGGTGGTTCTGCTTTTAACAACTACTTGGCAAGCAGAAATTCCATTATGCAGTTAAGAAACCATGTTTTAAATTATGGGACTATGTATGTATCTGAATGCTTTGCTAACTACAAGTTATGTTTGTCCACAGTGAATTAAATGCCAAATCAAAAGAGCTGCAAATCAACATTATGGAAAATGGGGAGTTGGATGGTAAGTGCTGTTGGAGACTCATTCTCTCCAAAGAGGTGCTTTAACCTTATCTTCTCTATTTGTAAAACTGACGAATGCCCAATGAGAAGAAGAGTGCAGCAGGAGAAACTGCTGAACACCATAGAAGCCCAGGTGTTATTTCTCCAGCCATTCTTTCCTCGATGAACTCTAAGCAAACAGTGAAACCCGAGATCTTGTTTAACCATCTAATGACTAACCCATTTAGTTTCAGAGAAAAGAGGATCATCCAATCATTAAGTACAACGTGGTCACAACTATTTAGCAGATTTATGTGGCTGCAAATCATAATGAGGTAACGCTAGGCACTTTACAAAAATATAATAAAAATTACCATGCAAAAGCCACAAAGCGACACCAAATTAAAAATAAATGATGCTTCTCTTGTGTGTGATTAACAGCATAAAAGCAAAACACACATGCTACCCTCTACTATCAATGGAGCCCCAATGTCTGAGGAAATGGTCTTCAAGACTTTCCAGAAGGTCAATAGAGTCAGGGCCATCTGGATTCAGGGGAAAAGGCTATTCCACGGGACAAGCATGACAGAAGCATCCTTGGTTCTACTAAACTACATTGTTTCACAAAGTAGACCTGCCACCTGAGGAGGGATGGCAGAAACCACTGGGCTCAGTTGGTCCCCCTAATAACTTGACCTTATGCAATGTAGTGCTTTAAAAACGACAAACAGAATTTTGAATAGCACCCAGAAGCCTACATAAAACATGGGCAGAGACATATAACTGAGTATTATCAACATGTTGTTGATTCTTAACCCTCTGCCAACAAATTACATTATCATCTGTTTCATATAGGTGGTAAATTGGAAATTAGCCCTCGAGCACTTGCAAAGTAGGATTAGGGCTGGTTATCTTTACCAGAACCAGAATCAATTTGAAAAGAGGAGGACCACCATAAAACTGTGCCCTGCACTCCTAGCTCCATAGGTCAGTTCAGAAGGATACCATGTTTAATGATGCTGAAGGCTGCTGAGGGATCAAGGAAGCCTAGTATAGATACACTGCCCCATCCTAAACCTGCAGAGATTATCCATTAAGTGAGTGGCTGAGTAATGTGGCTTGAAGCACCAATGAAAATAGCTCTAGAAATCTGTTTCATTCATGTCCCTTTGAAGCTGCAAGCATATCACCATCTCAATAATTTATACAAAGGAAAGATTGGGTACTGGACAAAAATTGTCCAGTACTGTTGAATGGTGTCTTGAGGAGAGGATGAAGCACTACTTTCTTTAAAACAGTGGAACGTGTCTCCAAGGTCGCCTTAACCAATCAGGAGGGACATGGATGCAAACATAAATGGCAGAACTCAGAGCCCCAATGTCTACTTCCTCAGTCACTTCTTTATGAAGTCACAAATGGTACACTGGAAATAGTAACTTCTTTTCTGGTTTATATCAAAGATTATAGTAGTTTTTAATATACGTAATATGTCCCAAAATATGTAAAACTTGTTCTCAACATAATTTTCAATACTGAAAATTTTAATGAATTAATTCTCTTTTATTCAGGTGACTCTTCCGTTTCTGCTAATGTTCCATTGGATTTATTCAGGAAACAGCCTTCTGGACTGCAAAGTTTTGCATTGAACAGCCAAATCAGCAATAATAGCTCTGCAGTAGGATCTGTGTCTGCAGAGGTAGAAAGTTTAAAATTACCTGAATTTTCTTTTCTTGAATGTATCCTGACCCTATTCATTTGACTCCTTATGCATATAATGGTAAAATGTAGAGATAACAGTAAATTACCCCATCTCAAGCCCATCAAAGGTCATCTGTTTGTACATGATCTTTTAAAAATGGGTGCGACTGTGTTGACACTTACAGGTTTTTAGAATGATTGATCAATTCCTTTTCCCCATAAAAGCCAGATATATGTTCAACTATCCTTACTTTAAGATGCTGAGTATTCTCTTTTTTTAGTTCTTGTACATAGAACCATCAGAAACCAAATCTCTTCAAGTTCCTGCCAAGCTTCCTGTTGCAAAAGTAGAAAAGGATCGAACTGTGATGCCTTGTGGGACTGTGGTCACTACTGTAACTGCTGTGAAAGCCAAGACTTTGGTGGAAGGGAGATCATCTGTTCTGCATTCAGGTGAGAATCCAAGAGGAGGTCTACCTTGTTCCAAGAACCTGACTTTTTAAGACAAAATTCTATGCTAAAGTGTAAGACAGGATACAACTTTGATTGACTCAGTATTTCCCAAACTTATTTGGCCATGAAACATTCTGGGACTGAAGATATTGACAGATAATATGCAAGCTGGTTCTTAAAAAGGAGGGTTTTTTAGACCGAAAATAGTGATTAGATTCTTTTAAAAGAATATGTAATTTTAAAAATGTTCAACCTTTGAATTAATTAAAAATAGTAGTAATGAACCTCAAATAGCCCTGCATTTTACTTTTGACAGCTACTTTACTTCTGTATATAAAAGAAGTGATTGATTATTTCTTTCTTTGCACAAAAGATTTTTAATGGGATTAGTGTTTTGGCTTCTGTACTTGCTTCTTTCACACAGTGTGAAAATCCTGTTTCACATAAATGCAGTGAACAAAAAGGAAGAAGCATGTTTCTTTGTTTTGTTTGTTGCTATTATTTCAAAATAATTTAGTGAAATTTCATTACGTTTTTGTTCCATTTAAAAGTCAAAAATTAAGTTAGGTTTCTGGCTTAATTAGCGGACAGATTTTAAGCCCCAAAACTTTGACGAAAATGTTTTAGGAGAGCAAACTATATAACCACACAGGTGCTATAAATGGCACTGTAAATATCTTTACCTACTGAAGTAATTGGACTATATGATTAACATAATTAAAGGATGTTAGGATGCCTAGGGGACTTGCCAACATCAAACATGTTTGTTCACTTTATATGCTGGTGTATATATATGTATTCTTTCCTTTAAAAACATAAAAAATAAAGTTTTGGATAACCATATGAGGAAGACTTTGAGTATGTTTTGGGGTTTACAGTACCTTAAGGGTATTTTCTTCTTAAACAGACTGCAAATTTAAAAGAAGCAGCCTTTTTATTTTTCTGCATTGCGATAGGAAGCCCTCTATTGAGACAAGAAAAGCACTTTTAAAAATAATAATTGTTTTTAAAAATCCATCAATTTTGTTCGGTCTGTCTGTCTGTCTGTCTATCATTTTTGTTCTATGGGAACAGAGCTAGTAGACACATACACATTTATTTATTTATTTATTGAATTTATATTTGCACCTATTCGCACATGGCAACTCAAGGTGGCTTACAGAATATAAAACATCATTTAAAAGAATAAAACTAATAAAAAAGGATAATATAATAAACATATAACATAACATAACATAACATCATAACATAACAACATAATCACCTCCCACCCCCTGCCCCAGTGACAGCAGATCACATGAGCCATTTAATGGGCTCCATCCCGCTTTGGGTTCCCCAGGCCCGCTGGCAGAACCAGGTCTTCAGCGTCTTCCGGAAGTTAGAGTGGGGGCCATTCTAATCTCTGAGGGAATGATGTTCCAGACAGTGGGAGCCACCGCTGAGAAGGCCCTTCTTCTGGGTCCACCAAGTATATTTCCCTAGGGGATGGAACCCGCAACATTCCCTGCCTCCCTGCTCTTATGGGTTGGGTAGATGTGACCGCAAGAGACAGTCCCTCAGATAAGATGGTGTCAAGCCATGAAGGACTTTAAAGGTGACAACCCACACCTTGAATTGCACCCGGAAGCAAATTGGCAGCCAATGCAGCTCCCGCAGGAGAAGTGATACATGTGCACACAGGGGTCTGCACAAAACCATGTGGGCTACTGTATTTTGCACCAACTGGAGCTTCCGGATGCTCTTCAAGGGCATCCCATGTAAAGCATGTTGCAATAGTCAAGACGGGAAGTGATTAGGGCATGAGTGACTGTGAGTAGGGATTGTTGGTCCAGGAAGTTTTCGCAAGCTAGGAGGGACATGGGTCTAAAACACAGATGCTTGTACGCATACTCCCTAGGATCCAGTTCACTTCCTCAGGAGCAACAGAGTCAAACTGTTCCCAGGTAACAGGACAAGAACCTGCCTCAGGGGCTTCCACTGGACTAGCAACCACGCTGGCATCTAACTGGGAATGAAGTCGAGTGATTTTGTCTTCCAGAAAATGCCAAATTCCTCAGCGTGCCCCTTCAGGTGGACCTCAATCTTCTTCTTCCCCAGGAGGAGGAGGCTCACCTTAAAGAGGGTTGCTGGGTGATTATCTGCAGACACAATTAATGTGGAGAAATATTTACAGTTTGCCACATGAATTGCCACGAGGTAGGCCTTAATAGCAGCTCTTACCCGTGTTCGATCAGGTTCATCCCATCTTATATAAAATTAATAGGGTACCTATTAGCTCTGTTACCATAGAACAAAAGTGCTGGATTGTCTTGATTATTTTACATAAAGCAGCAAGCTTTAGTAGAATTGTAGAATGATCCATAGTTAGTATTCTACTATGACTTCTCCATATTAGTACTATCAAACACATTAGTTTAAAATGTTTTTTTAAATTCAGTATCAGTAAAATAATATTCTATTTTCAGAAGTACTATAAATGAGAGACATATTGTGTACCTATTTGCATAGTCTTGCAAGTTAAACATTGGAAAAGTAGGTTTCAGATGACTTAAACAAAATCCAACATCATTCAGTTTCCTTGCTGATATGCTGGCCATTAATTCTGTTGGGAGAGTTGTCCATCTCAGTCAAATCTTGAAGGCGCATGGAAAATTGCAGAAGGAACTAAGATTTTCCTTCCTGCTTCACTAATGCAGGTAAAATAGCAATAAATAAAATACAGGACAACAGTAGTAGCTAGTAGTAGTAATAAGCTTGTTTTATTTCTCACACATAAGTCTTTTTTAAAGATCTGTTTAAAATCCCTTCCAAGCATAATACTAAATTAACTATGTTGTTCAGAACAAACAGATGTTGTATGCTGTACTGTGAATGTCACTTCAAAACAAAAATAAGAGTGAAAAATCTGTGCTGTGAGAAAAAAATACAAACAGTAACTGTGTGGTTTGACTGTCTTATAAATAGTTCTCTATCTCTTGAATTTCTAGACAGTGTATTTTCATATCCCATAAAGCATTTTTTTAAAAAAAACTAAAATGAAGTAAGTGATAGATTGGAATCATACATTATAATAATTAATAGTTTGCTTAATGGTTTGCTTAAACCATTGTTTGTTGAATGAATATATATTATGCTGTACAGTATATACACTGCTTTCAGCTAAGTCAAAGCAAACAACTAACCAACAGTATGGCTTAGTATAGTAAAGGTTTTTTTAAAAACTGTCTAAATACCAGATCTATGTATTTAATTTCTTATCCATTTGCCAAAGGTGAAAGTTTTGCTGGGTTTGTCCTTTATAATGTATAAATGAAACAATAAACAAGCTATTTTATCTAATAGTTTCCCCAGTGCAAAGTCCTGCTAAACTGAAAGGGATTGAAAAGGATTTATCCATTCAAGCAATCCATTGTCAGAATGTTTCAGTAAGCAAGGCTTTATCTTCCTCAGATACTGGTGAGTTTGCGTTTTCTTTAGAAATGTATGGGACAATCTTCAGACGGTGGAATTTTAATAAACTCATATCAAGCAAACATTCAGCTGGCATGTGATAGTTTTTAGGGTCAGTTTATATAACTGATTTTGAATTGGAAGATACTGTGTTATGTTAGCACCCCCCTCTCCCTCCCCCCCAAATGCCTGTTTGATACTATGGCTTACTTCACATAGAATAATGATAAGCCTGATTTCTATATATGCCATACGTGCCATGGTGAACAATAATACTTAAACTTACAGAGTCACAGAAATTGAGCAATTTGAATTGGAAAGGAATATCTAGTGATTCTCATTCTTGGTTTTATGAAGAAAACACACTAAAGTTCACTACATTTTCTACGACATAATCTTCCACTAAAAGGGTTATAGTTATGATAATGCCATAGGAGATATGAAATATCAATAAGCAGCTTCTATGTAGTATTAAGAAAATACTACTACTCAAATCTGCTCCTTTGACAAATAGCTAAAGAGATTCTATCGGATTTCTCCAGAATTTGTCATGTGCTATTTTTTTTCTTTTTAAGCAGATTATGCTATGTCATAAACACAGGAACTTCTGCCCCTATTTTTAATTATTTCTTACATATGATAAGCTACTATCCGCACTGAAACCAGGAATAATGATAAATGCATCCATTATATATATATCCCTTTTTGTCAATGTTTTTAAAAAAGGAAAAACTAGAAAAAATATGCATTCCGTTTTACTCTCTGATATTTAGTTGATAGAACCTGAAAAGCAATATCTGCCTCTGAAGTGCTTAGGACTAATTTGATATGAAGCTGTTTATCATGTAACCCATACTGTTCACATGATGTATTTTGAGTGCATCTGTATTTAAACTTTGAATTGCCTCTATTGATGAAATGCAAGCAAAATTCACAGAACTGTTTCTTGAAATACAAAGCAATGGAAAAATATTGGTTTAGTTTTTAAAGAATTGAATTTTAATTTATACAAAAGAATACATTTCTATTAAGGCATTTTTGCTTGATCCTGTATTGTGCACTTGATTATTTTATCTAGTCATTCTCTTATTTATGTATTTATTTTGGCAGAGTTACTGGTGTTGAATGGCACAGATCCTGTGGCTGAAGTAGCCATTCAACAGCTCAGTGAATCTGCAAAGCAAAAGTTCAAATCTCCCAGAAAAAAAAGCACCATCATAATATCAGGGATTTCAAAGGTACAAAATAATCATGATTGTTTTTTTTATTTAATGAATTCAAGATCAGTTTTTTTCTACTAAAACTTCTTTAAAAAACTCCCCACTGGATTTATATGCTATTTTGCAGTTGAATTTCTAGACTAAGACATGGTTTCCCAGAGAAGAAAAGACATTTCTTCTGAATACTGCAAGCATCAGAAATATTACACTAATTGTTGCTAAAGTTTTTCATGTCATGCAGTAAAAACAATAATTTGTGCTTCTCTGTACTTACAGTAAAAAGCATGGTCATTAGAATCAGGAATGTAAATGTAATGAGTTAATTAATTAAAATTTGGCTAGAAGTGAAGAGAAAGTATTTTTTCATGCTTGCACAAGACAACTTCTAATTTTGTTATTGAAATCTGTGATGTAATACGGTACCTTGGTGGCAGTCATTGGCTGGTACTGTCAAAAATATCCTGGCTTCTGAGAAAATAATGTCTGTAGTAGAATTAGTGTCACAGACGGAAATGAGCACTTCACTACACTTCAGATGCTTCTGGATTGAAAGAATTAGCCAGCTATAAGCTGCTGTTGCCCAGGGGACGCCCGAATATGTTACGAACATATATTCTTTGGAGAGGCTCCTTTCATGTCTCCTTTCATTGCATACGTACAGTACAGCTGCTCTTTGTGTCCTGATCAGTGTACACTTGAGGACCTCATGGCGGCGTGACAACACAATTAAAGTTGCTAGTTCCTGGGCAAGACTTGTTTATGTTGTACATACTTTAATCTTGTATTTTATATTTAATATATAATGTTGTAGAGTATGCCTTGTTTTAATTCTGACACAAATAAACAAAGCAGAATTAGTTCAAACGTATCAGATTTTGCGCTGAATATGAAAGGATAATTTGACCTTGAAAATTTTTCATAGGAGTAGCCACATGAACAGAAGTTAGAAGAGATCCCAAGTTGCACTATACTAAGACATGTAGAGCCTAAATATAGATATTTAAAAGAAGAGAATGGGAAGGGAATTCAGAAATGAGTATGTATGACAAAAGATGGGGGAGAAGAAGAAAGGGCCATTGAAGAAAGAGAGGAGATGTGCAGCTGAAGCTGAGAACCAAAGGAGCAATGATCCTGGGCAAAAGATTATGTAGGCCCCAGGGCAAAAAATGCCACATGCTATGGACAAGAAGGAAAAGAACAGGGAAAAATGCTTAAGGAGGCAAGATCCAATTCCTAAGATATGCTGTACCACTTGATGGTCTTACAGAAAAAGAAATCAAGCAGATTTTAACCACTTCTATTCCAGCCCAATGACTAAGGATCCATGGGTGTGTATTTCCAAACAGGTTCCCTGCCCCATTATATATGATTTTATAAAAGAAATATTTGTATTAAATTTTACTTTAAAAGTTATTTTAAACAGTAGGAAGAACATGGAGAAAAATAAGCATGGTTATGAAATTAAAGGAAACTCGCTTTTTATTCCACAGCATGTCCAAGTGTGCATGGTAGAACATTGCCACAAATGTTTTAAGCATATCTAAAAATTCTTTTTTGGTCCTAATTTTATTCCAAACTAATGGTGTTTTGGCTGTGGTATTTGTTTTTCATATTTCAGACTAATTTATCTCAGGACAGCAAAACTGCACTAATGATGGACTATGCAGCAGCCATGGATGGCTCCTGTAACCAAGATGATACTTTTAGTTTTGAAGGGTGTCTTGCACAATCCCCTTCGGATGAAAAAGTATCACTAGCTGCCTCCCAAACGATATCTGCCCTTGAAGAACCCCAGGAACACAGCCATGGTGCCTGGACCTTAGATAACAGTCGCCATCAATGGCACAACAATGCACTACTAGACCAAGACTGTGATAAGATATCAGGGAGCTCTGTAAGCATCTCAGAATCTGAAATTGTGAAGAAATCCAAAGGTATGAATCTTTCCTATTAAAGGGGTATCAGTGTCATAGCCTTCTCCAGTCAGGTATTTTCTAGACCAGAGGTGGGGAACTATGGCCCTTTTATGACTTGTGGACTTCAACTCCCAGAATGCTGGATCAGGAATTCTGGGAGGTCAAGTCCTAAAGGGGGCTATAATTCCCCATCTCTATTCTAGGCATCTTTGGAATTCCAGTCCAAAACTTTAGAGTGCCAGAAGTGGGAAGCTGTTCTAATTAGTCTTGTATTTAAACCAGGGAAGGCAATATTATTGAGCCTTGGGCACACTTAGAAAATGTACGGCATATCATGGGGAAGGGGGGGGGGTTGCCCTGCCTCCACTAGGGTTGTGAATAGGGATTAGAGAAAAACTGGTGGTATTTCTTGCCACTTCCTCTTGTACTTTACTTTTTCCTGGTAATAATTTGGCACAGTCCTGCTAATAATTTGGAACAGAGCAATCATCTTGCTATTTTGTTTTACTTTCAGATTGTGTCTTTGAAGAAAAACACTTAAAAAGTACAGAATTAAAAATAAAAACTAACAAATGGAAATTATGGGTGTGTGTAACAAAACCTCTCTACGGTTTTTCAATATTTATGTGTTATTCTAGAACATGTGGGCAATTAATTTTCCCAAGGGGCCACCATGAGAAACTGGGATTATTATGGAGGGCTGAAACACTAGGCTGAATTTAATTCTGTTCAATATTAATTTTATTGCTTTATAAAAAAAACTAATTTCTATGGTTTTATTATTATGAAGGTGCATAAGCACACATAAATTGAAAAAGCAGTCACCTTCAAAATAAGTTGTATTGCATGGATGGCATACACTTATTTACATTTGATTTCTAATTTCCAATTGACCTCACGTGGGCCAGACAGACAGGGATAGCCAAAGGGCCAAATATGGTCTGGGGACCATAAAATGCCCAGATTTGTTGTAGAATGAATTGTTCCTGTGAAAATCCACGTATTTGTCTTTTGAATATAAATCTTTTAAAAAGACTCTTTTGTGGGTTCTTGGGATTTCAATGTAAGACAAAGAAAGCCAGGCATCATTTGTGTGTGTGTGTGTGTGTGTGTGTGTGTGTGTGTGTGTGTGTTTCTTTTGCGCAGCATAGCAGCACGAGCCTTTAGCTTTCTCCTAGGCAATATTCCTTTTTTCCTGCTCTCTCAGCTTCCTGGAACAGATAACATTAGCCATAATGTGATCAGCAGCAGCCTGAGTTAGAAGTTATTACCCAACATACTGTACTCATAGCAAGTGAGTTATCTACTGGCAGAATAACATTCCCTGTATCTGGTAGTCTACATTGATATATATGCAGTCTAGAAGGTTGCCTAAATATAAGTATTGTTTCTCCTATATTCTGTCCCAACTTAAAAAATATAAGAGTTAATTGTACTGGCTTGAGCAGGCCTTTTCTCTACAGATGTCTCTTTTCTCTGTCTCTTCACCTTTCTATGAAAGCTATCTATAATGCATAGATTTGTTTCATAGAATTCATTTTTTTCCTTCAATGGCTATATGATCATTTCAAGAGTCTTGACCTAGGCTGTCCTGGAAAAATCAAACTTTCACAACCTATGCAATCGAAATCCATTTCTGGATATAGTTTCTGATTTCCACGTATTCTTTTTGCTTCCTAGAAGTTTTGTTTGATGTCTCGTCCTTTCCAACTTAGTAGTATTCCCTCTTTCTGATGTGAAAGTAAAGACACCTTGTGCTTAGTTTCTTTTTATCAGCTAAAAATAATAGCTTTTAGTTTTTTATAGACTTCTGTTTTAGAATCTTGTATTTCACTCAAGACTACAGCCCCTCAGAGTTCTATATCTTTGCTTTGTCTTCTAAAGTGCTAAACAGAGGTTGAACAAATTGGCAACATAAAAGTTTGAATCTTTTTTTGATCCATTTTCCTAAAAGTCCTTTTCCCACAGCCAGGCTGGAAGTTAGAAGTAGGTCCATCTAAAATGAAAAGCTTACATAGAGGAAATGCTTAAATTAAAGTAACCATTATGGTTTGAAAGCCAACCAATTATTTATATACTTCTCCCAAAGTTTGGTAATTCTTGGCATACTTTTGAAAAAAATAGTAACTCTATGTTGTTCAAAATATGCAAATAAGATTTTTGGGAGGGGGATAGTAATGCTAATTAAAGCTGTTATTGATTTTCCTCATAGTTTTAATTATGATTATTTTTTATTCATTTTGAAGAAAAGTTTGCTCAATATTAAAAACAATATTTGTATATTTAATTTATGAAATGTTTAATTTAAAATCCTTTATACTTCTTGAATATCTATCAGCATATATCTACCATCACGCACAGGAACATTTGATGTCTTGTTCCTTCTTCCAGTAGGCGAATCCAGTTTCCTTTGTACTCTCTATTTAGCCTCCCAAAATTAAATATATTTGAATACATTATAGACCTAAAAAAATCTGAAAATATTATTTCTAGACATAATTGCTACTAAAGTATTATTTGAGGTTTAATTTAAAATGAATAATTAGTAAAAACAAACTTAATAAAAATGAGCCAGAATTGCATTTATTTTGTAATAGCAGCAAAAACCTGATGAGCAGGTTTGAAGTAAAACCTATTAATTCAGTTTAGCTAGTTTATTGCAAGAGAGGGGGAGTGGGAAGGAGAGAGAGGGAGGGAGGCAGCGTGGGAAGGAGAGATGCTTTAACTTTTCTTGTTGAATTCTGAGCCAATTTAATGTATTTTCTTTTATCTGGACTTTGTCCATGTTTTTCTATTCATTGATTCAGCAAATCTACAGTATTTGTTTCTCAAAAGATAACTGAGAAATCTTTACTATTTGAAAACTTATTTTCTCTATGTCAAGGAAATTTCCTATGAAAACCTCTTTCTTGTTCTGCTTCATCATCACGAGTCAGAGATGGCTAACGGTTTTAGCACAAAAGTGACAGTTGTAGGAAATCACCAATATATAATATATATAATTGTGTTTTCAGATGTTTTCTTTCAAACTCCCAACTATCAGAGTCATTTAAGGAGCCATTTAATGCACTTCAGTATCAAATATACTTAGAGCTAGATCAACTTCTCTTGACATGTTTCAGTTAGCTAGTTCTGAGCGAGATCCACAGGCATATGAAATATGAGGCTGTATAACCAAAGGTCTTAAGGACACCACTGTTTCAGTCTTAGTTCCTGTTCTCTGAGATTAATGACCTTTTCATTACAGCCTATGGTTTAGGAAACCCTGAAGATCTGCAAGGTTCATGTGGGTTGTTCCTGGCATTTTGGTATCTAAAATATTTCTATTGGTAAATGTATATTGTATATCAGTGTTTCTCAGCCTTGGCAGTTTGAAGATGTATGGACTTCAACTCCAAGAATTCCACAGCCAGCTATGCTAATTCTGGAAGTTGAAGTGAATTTGTTATGAATTTGTCATTTTAAGCTCAAATTCTTTCCAGTTTCAGGTGGGAGCCTAACATTCTGAGATTTTGGAAATTTCTGATTTTTTTAAAAAACACTGTTAAGAAAAGGCGTGTACCATGTCAACAGTTCCTGCCTTTTGTGGTGGTGCTCAGAAACATTAAGTAATTGTCTAGAGGGGGGGAAAATCACAATCCATAGATTAAAGTCCATACCAATCCTTACCAGCAATTATGAAATTGATGGGATCCAGTATAACTGTGAAGCACTCAATTGCCGTAGTTTAGGGAATTTCAGGATTTCAGATAAAGTTGATTTGTGAAGCTAACTATATATTTTCATTGTTGCAGGTGGAATATTAAAAAAGAGTGCAAAGTTATTTTTTCTTCGAAGACACCATAAAAAAGACCCAGGAATGAGCCAATCACATAATGATCTTTCCTACCTACAGCAACCCAGATCTGATGGTACTCAAAAGAAAGGAGGAACCTTAACACGAATTCTAAACAAGAAAACAATTTTTAAGAGCAAGACCAAACTGAATGGCTCATCAGTTGGACCACATGCATAAATTCTAGAACCTGCCAAATTGTATCAGCTGCACATGACTAATTGTTTACAGAAAAATGAACTACCATATCCTTTATGAGGTTCACTAGCAAGGTGGTTCACAGAAGATAGCAAAGCATAGATAGGGAATGATTGGAGTTAGAACTATGGTTACTAAACTGTAGAGAATAACTCATATTTATTTGGAAATTAGCTAATTTAATTCAGTAGGCCTTAGTCTAAAATATAATTTCTAGAAATTAGGTTTAAAATGCATTTTTGCTTGAAATTCAAGTATAGCTGAGAGTTACAATGAAAAACTATTGCATTAATACATATCTGTAGTGGTTGCACTTTTAAAGAGCCACAATGCAAATTTTAAATGAGCTATTGTGCCTGCGGGAAAATGGAAAAAACAAGAAATTGTGATAAAAGCTGAATGATTTTAAAAAATTGTAGGAGAGATCTGTATTAGTTCATGAGATCCAAAAATCAGATGGAGTCTGGATTCACCTTTGCAGACTAATACATATTATTAATATGTATAAGCTTTCATGAACTTGATGAAGGCTGATGAAATAAGATGCAGCTCATGAAAGTGTATACCTTTTAATGAAATCTGAAAATATGCTACCATATTCCTTCAGATTTATGATCTGGGAAACATTTTACTGTACAATTGTATGCTTGTGCACACATGTGTGCATGCACTTGTATGTATGTGTAGGAACAATTCTTGTATGCATTGGAATTTACCGTAATCCCAGATAAAAATGCATAAAATTTCAGCCTTAACATGTTTCTGGAGAAAAAATAAAATATTGAATTGGGAAACACGATACAGTCGTTGTTAAACACATGTAAATGTATTGCTTTTGATAGATGCTAGTAATACAAACTGGTAATTTATATAATTACTTAATAGGAATCTAATTTTTTTGTTCTGTAGATATCCTTTTAGTCTAAAATAAGGAACCACAGATTATTGAAGATTACTTTTCTTACTTCCACAATACTTGGAAACAACATTGCCAATATCGCAATGTGCCTTGGAAATCCTAAAATAGAGTATATTAATAATTTAATGGCAGCATACTGACAGGTGACATTAGAGCATGCTCACTCTTTTTTAAGTTTCAACTATTATGTTTCTGTTTTGACATAGCTTGCTTATTTGAATAGATAAGGGGAAGTATTCCCCATTTCTTTCTATTGGATATTATAACTTGTTCATTTTAAAAAAAACATTTCTTAGTGATTCTGCCTATCTTACCAAACATTATGTATTCTCACTCAGTAGGGATTTGCTGTGGAATATATGGCTTGATTGTAGATCCTAGAATCAAGTTCTGTTACATTTGTTCAGGGTAAATCTGGTGCCATTTCCATCACTGTGATTTAAATCAATAAACGAAAAGAATTCATTGAAATAAAGCTGTTCCTCCTATGGATCAGTGATTTGCATAAACTGCAATAATGTTAAAAATATAGCCTAATGAACTCCAACATACAAAACATTATTGAAATGAAACAGCAATTTCTGGAAAGTTGTGGAAATTCTCATTTTTGTAATGACGGTATATTATAGACCAACTGCTATGCGGTTATCTGTATGAAATACTTTATTTCCATAGTAAGTGCAGGTAGTCCTTGCTTAACAACTCTAATTGGGACCAGAATTTCCATTCAGTGTCATCATAACTTCAGTCACTGAATAAATGGTTTTAAACAAGGACTACCTATGCTATGTTTGTCTTAGACACATATGTAAACTTGCTTCCATGTACCTGGAGTTAGAACTAGTTTGCATGACATTCCGTCTTGTCTTTTAAAAAAATTGTATAACTTTATGTGGGCACATAAGCAGACTGAAATGCCAAATTAAAAACAATAGGACTTGCTCTGTAACTCTTACAAATACTTGAACACTTTTAAAACTGTTATTTGAATAACTCAAAATTATGTTGCTGGATTTTAAAGAAAAGTACCAAAGGTATGTCATGTGGTTTGTGATTTTTTATCTTAATCGTTTTAATAGAAATGAGTAGCAATAACACTTAGACCTATATACCGATTCATAGTTCTTTACAGCATTGTCTAAGCCAGTGTTGGCGAACCTTTTTGGCACAGAGTGCTGAAACAAGAGTGTACACACACACGGGGGGGGGGGAGAGCAGTTCCTTGGCACGCATGTGCACGCCAGAAGGCTGACCTCTGCTTTCTGGCCACACATGTGCACCGGTCACGTGGTCTTCTGGTTTCTAGCACGCATGCACATGTGAAAACCGGAAGCTCAGCTTCCCAGCATGCTCATGTGTGCCTTGGAGCTGCTGCTCTTCTGGTTTCTGGCGCTCCCATGCGCACCAGAACTCAGAAGAGCAACGGGTGATGGCTGGCGTGCCCAGAGAGATGGCTCTGTGTGCCACTTTTGGCATGCATGCCATAGGTTCACCATCACGGGTATAAGGCAATGGAGGGAAAATCAAGTTGCAGAGTTGGAGGTATTAAGTTGCAAGGACCATATCAGAACTGTTGGAGGAAAGATCCTTCCACACACAAATATATATAAAGTTCTACCAGGCATCACCACCAAGTTATTGTACTATATGGGCCAGTACATGAGCACAATTCGGAAGGGCACTGGAAACCACACCAGAGAGTAAAATGCCAGTTGCTCATAAACAGAGGAGTTGCCCAAGATTAAAGGTCTAGACCAGGGGTGTCAAACTCATATCGTCACAGCGTCACGTGATATATCAGACTTTCCCCCCTTTGTTAAACCGGGTGGGGGTGGGGCCAGCACGTGACACATCCGGCCCACAGGACACGAGTTTGACACCCCTGGTCTAGATAGACCAATTTGATTACAGCCTGGATTGACTACAGGAAAGCTTACGACTCAATGCCACACACATGGATTTATGAATGCTCAGAAGTATAAAAAGTCAACAGGACACTAAGAGCCTTCCTCAAGAGCTCAATGTGACTGTGGAAGGCAACAGTGGAAATCAACTCAAAATAGGTTATACAAGTAGCGATCAAGTGCAGCATATGCCACAGTGATACACTATCCACACTGCTGTTCTCAGCCAGATAATCACAAAGATTAGATATGGATACAAATTCAAGAGTGATAAAACTACTGTATCAGCCACTTGTACATGGTTGACATCAAGTTGTAGACTAAAAATGAATTAGACATCAACTTGCTGTTCTATCTGACATGGAATTACAGTGAGGATATCAGGATGTTATTCAGACTAAAGTGTGGGGAGATGATGGTCAACAGAGGGAAAGTAATTAAGATTGATGGGGTGGAATTACCAATAGCCCACATAGCAGACACACAGACCAGTTACAAGTACCTTGGTATCCCATAGTCCTTTGGGAACCATGATAAGGAGGCAAGGAAGAAAAAGATTCATGCAATTAATGTGTGTTCTACCACTCATCAGGTACCATGCTAGTATAATGAGCTGGTCAAAGAAGGATATAGAAGCTGCCAAAGCTCCTCATTATGTATGGAGGTTTTCACCTCAAGGCCAACACCCAGAGACTATATACTACCTAAAAAGAGGGTGGTTGTGGTGTAGTGAGTGTCAAAGCCACTGTGCTGGATGAAACTCAGAGCACTCAAGAATACATCATTAAGATGGCACCCAAAACAAGCTGCTGAGAGAATGTTTGAGGCAAAGGCAGACATGGAAGAAAATCAAGCAGTGCTATGGCACTGATCCTGTATGGAATGTGCCATTGACAGATAGCTGAGGTGGTAGATATTGGGAAATCCTGGGTGGAAAGAGCTGGACTAAAAGAGCACTGAGGCACTGGTCATAGCAACACAAGTATAGCCATTAAGCACCAGATTCATACAGTAGAAGCATGGGTCTACCACACTAGACAAGATCCAAGCTGCAGACTATGCAGAGGCAGTCCAACACACAGTGGCAGGGTGTAAGATGCAGGCAGGAATAGCATACACAATGGCACGACCATGTAGTTGGCATTGCATATAGAAACATCAGCACAGAATATGTCCTAGACTGTCCTAAGTCCAGATGGGAGATCCCACAGAAGGTCATGGAGATTAAGAAAGCTAAGATACTGTGGGACTTCCAGACCCACACAGAAAAGCAGGTACTAGTCAATCAACCAGATAGTAGATAAGGACCAAAAGATAGCAGTGGTGATGGATGCAGCAGTGCCAAGTAACAGCAACATCAGGAAGAAAGAGTGTGAGAAGCTGGAGAAGAACCAGGGTCTGAAGGAGGAACTGAAGAGGATGTGGAAAGCAAAGGCCAAAGTGATCCCAGTAGTGGTAGCAGCATTTTGGGACTGTGACTCCTAAGATGGGAGAGTAGCTCCAACAGATCCATGTTGGAATGATATCAGACCTCTTGAGTCCCGAAGCGTGTGGGGCTAGAAACAATTAAGATCCTGTGCAGAATCCTCAAAATCCCAGGCCTCTCATGGAGCATTCATAGAGGAAGACACAGACAACCTATAAAGGTGAAAAGGGAATTTAGTGATAGAGATAGAGACAGAGATAGAAATTGGAAACTGTTATTTACCTGCACTTGTACAGTCTAGGAAAAAAATCTAAACTGCTTTCTCTTTATTAATATAGAAATGCTAAAAACGAAACATTATTTTTTATCTTCTGTGGAAGAATAGATTCCCTCACTCCATTCAAAAGAAAATGAACTTCCTTCACTCCCCAAGCTAGCCACATCCCTATTTTATGCAAATAGCTACCAATGTATCAGTAAAAATAGAATAAGTGGTTTGGCTTAAGGAATGGGCAGGGGTCCCAATGGGAAGAGTTCGGTTGGGAATGACAGGAGTTCTTATCTTGTGCATTAGCAGGCCCAAGCTGAAAAGGATTGCAGTGAAATCTCTCCCGGCAATTTTCCTCTGTTACAGCAATTTGAAGATTTTTGTAAAGAGAGAATGATTAGACTGCAACAACTATGCAGCAGCAACTATATAGTTAACATTATCCTCTTGGGATATTCCTACATCAAACCATACTCATTCAGCCAGGTCAGCCTATTCAAAGATAGCCCAGGGTTCTTCCTCATGACTGCATTCATTCCTCCAGGACCTGAGTTGGCAGAAACATTTGCCAGCATAATTTGATCTGCTCTGATGGGCATGCTGTAACCTGCCTCAGCAATGCGGCTTGTGGATGGTCCTGTCTATACAGTTTTGCTGAGGGACAATTTAAGGGCAATAATTGGTAGATTCTCCTGGCTTTATTTCTCCATCCAACTAGTGTCATCAGGAAGTGTGTGTGTGTGTGTGTGTGAGGATTGTTCTTAAAGCATGTAACTTTAAAGTCATAAGTCATGGGAATGCTCCATATCAGGCCTGTCAAATTGGCAGCCTGCAGGCCGGATACATCATGTGCAGGCCTGCCCACCCTGGCTCCACAAAGATAAAAAACGTCACAATACATCACGATCTGGCTCGTGACACGATCAAGTTTGTTAATGATACTCCATATCATTAACCCAGGTTTTTAAAAATATGGATATGAATATTCCACTAGTTTTTGACACGTTGATGGAGCAGAGAATAAGCTAGGGTGAAGCAGGAGAAAGCTGACAGGACACATTGTGAGAATTATCTCTCACTTCATCCTAGCCAGTATTCTACCCCATCACCCTCTCTGGATAATGTTGGTCCTTCTTGGGCTAGCCGGGGAATTGGCAGAACTCTTGACAGTTTCAACCCAGATCCCAAATATACCAGATTGGTAAACCCTGCAGGAAAATAATGGTGCTGATAATGAATGGCCAGTCAGCAGCACCTAGAAATAGCCCATATAATATGTAAAATGGTGTTCTGTTTTCCAAAGTAATAAAGACAATGCAAAAATACAGACATCAAAAATTCTTTGTTGAAAGAACAACTTATTTCAGACAAAACCACCAATAGAGCTCTCGCCAGCTAAAATTCAACTATAAGTCTTTTCTTAAACATTTATTTTTTGATAGATGGTCTTAAGGTAGAAGTGCAGGTTAAGTATTATGGGGCAGATGCTTCTGTAGAATCCAGAAGTTGTTTCTTCTGCCAATTGGAATGGACATAGAAGTTGGACCTCGGTGACCAGAGGGCAGGTTCCACCCTCTCCATTAGCTTCAATTGACCAGTAGGTACTATCAAATATGAGGTTCTGACCATCAATATGAATGATATGCGCTGTAGTAGTTGTTCATATATCAAGGATTGTGTCAGGAGAAAATAGAAAAGTCTGATTTAAAATGGGAACAGCTGTCGACAAATTAAGGTTGTCCCAATAATGAACTGGGGATAAAAAGCTGTCTCACTGAGGAACTGTCCTCTAAAAATAGTGGGATGCCTTTGTACTATAGTTAACAGCGATGAAAATGAGCCTTCAGTCTGGAAGTCAGGTCTCCATGGTCATATTGAGACATGCAACACATTCATGAAATAAGAGTTTAATTGGGATTTATTTATTCATTCAATTTATATCCCAATTACAGAAATGGAACTGAAAGCTATAGCTACAGCTCCATTCTGAATGCCACTCGAGTCATATTCTCCTACTTTAAGATCAAGTCTCCAGTGACAGTTGACATTCGCTGGTAACTTGAAGGAACTGCATTAACACAAACTAGCTTCATCGCATTCATCTGCTTGATCAAAAGTTGGACGTAATCAGTTTTTATTCATTCTACTGCTTTTAGTAATCCACTTCTATTACCAAGTCTGTGCCTTCGCATTCTGTTAATGCCGGAATTTCTCCCGGATTTCGATAGGAAATGGCCGTAAGCGAACCAGTGCTAATGTCTATACAGCAGCTACTAAGGCAGTCATTCGCTCCTTTCCTTTCTGTGCTGCCAATCAACTTGGCTGACAGTTGTTAGCTTTTCTGTCTATTTGGTTCGAGCCACCCAACTTTATCCCGCCCCGAACTACAATTCCCATGATGCTTTGCGACGTCACGCGTTAGCTTCCGGTGGCGCGTGGCTTCCGGCTCGGATCGGAACCTGGAGTCCGGACTCGATCCGGGTATCAACATTCCAAAAACAGGTAATGCCAAGCCCCCGCCTCGATCCACGTCTCTCTCTCACTCCCGGGAACTGCTCCTTGCCCCGTGCGCGGGACCCAGTGCCGGTGAGCCCTTTTCCACCCGTGGAGTTTCCCAGGGCGGCGCGGCGGGGTCCCTTCTCCGCCCGTGCTGCCGCCTGCTTCTCCCTCCCCTCCGTCCCGCTCGCGTCCTCCACGCCGCCTGTTCTTTGTTACAGGCAGCAGCCGCCCGCGGCCGCGCGCACTGTGAAAGGGTGAGGCGGGTCCGAGGCAAAACCCGGCGGAGCCGCTCCCGGATCCCCGGCCCGACCCGGGCAAGCCGCTGCCTCCCTGCGTGGAGGTGACGGGCTTGCCTGCTTGCTGCTGCTGCTGCCGCCGTTGCCGCCGCCCTCGGCTGTCGAGGCTCCTCCGCCCTTTCTCTCCCCCACCCCCCTCAATCCCGCGCTAGAACCGGGTGGGATAACCTGGGAGCGAGAATGAGGCACAAAACGAGCCGTCCGGCGAGCGGCGCTGGGGTGGGCCTTGATGGGTACCACTCGCCTGCCTAGTAAGGGCAAGGGGTTTGACGTGTGCAGGAGGAGGAGGAGGAGGACGGATCCTTCCTTTCCTCCTTCTTTCGCCCGGACTTAAGGCTCGAATCATCGGCAAAGGAAAAAAAAAAAAGCCAGGCGCTCTCTAGTCTGGCTGGGTCGGACCCAGCGTTCGTCCTCTCGTAGGCATCGCGTCTCTGGCTAGGGCAGCCTAAGAGCAGAACCGCACCACATCTGGAATGCAGCGCTTTAACTGCTGCAAAACTCACCTGTTCAATTCTGCGACAGCCTGTTCCAAAATCCACGAAGGGCTTTTTCTTAGCGACCAGAGGGAAGGGACCACCTTTTTGTCCCTTTTATGCAAAAGTTTATTCTCCAACTTCATATGAAGGAATTGGATCAAGCGAACACGTCTCATTCTTTTAAGCGCAGTATGCGAAGTAACTCCAAGCACCTACTGCATGGATAAGCAAAACCATAGAAAGAATACTTGAAACCTTAAGCAAAGCACATATTTTTACCATTTTTGCACTCTTATGATTGAAGAGTAAGAAGTGGAATACTGTACTAATCACTAGTGACTTGATAGTTCTTAACGTGTGGTTAATATTAAACATATGCAGAAATCATCTTTTGCATCTCCCGTTCTTCCACAGCAGTAAACATTTCTTCCTCTATAATGGAGTTAATGATTACAGATTTGTTAGCGAGACTGATATATGGAAAAGCAGTGTCTGAATGGCATGTTAAGACAAGTTCAGTATTCAGTGGAACATCTAGTATATGTGTACTGTATTGAATTCCACAATTAATCACCATTAAATCTCACTGATTGTGTTTCAAAATGAAATAATGAAAGATCAGCAGAGATGTTTCCAAGGGGCTGTACTGTGTGGACATACATTTTATGCTGCTTGCTTTTATTTAGGGCAGTATTCACTGTTTTCTGACAAAACTTAATAAATATGCTGTATTACATGTACTTTGGAAGAACTAGAAAAATGACATTTGGACAGGGACACTTTTAATTATAGTTATACGATGTTTTAGCAGAAAATAGGCTTTTATTTCAGACTTATTTTTAAGTTTAACTCTCTGGATTTGCTGTGACATCTTTTCATCTTAAAATGTATAAGACAATATCCTACATTTTCTAGAATTTTTCCTATATAGCTCATTTTATTGCAGGACTTTATTTCTGTCTCATTTCTAAAGTCCTAATTGCTAAACTCTCACCTAATTACTATTCCGTAAAAGAACTAAATTAGAACTTGGAACGAAATTTGTTAACTTGCTTTACTTCCAGGTAAGTGAGTATAGTTTTAATTTTCTTTCTTCTACTTCTACTCAGTTGCACTGTTACATTCCACCTACTGTACTCTTGGCATTGGTTATAAATGGGATGACATTTTTATCACTGAAGCAATATTGTCAAAAGTGTATTTCATTTTTCTTCAATATGAATAGGTAACACAATTTTAGTAACTATCTCTGGAGCCAGTAGGGGTCAGGTGTGTCACATTCATACAAGCAACCAAGGACTACATTTTAAAGACATTGTTCAGGCTTGAAATTAAGGCAATCTTAAATACTGGAAGAGAGTACTGTAAGACATGAAGTGGATTTGGGGCAGGAATCAATCCAAGTATGAATTCATGTGTTAATCTGTCATCTCCCACCCACACTTCATCTTATTTTTAATATAAATGAATTACGGTAATGATTGGGCAAATAGTTTTATAGTATATGTTTATCTTTTAAATCCTGCATTGTTTAGAGTTGATGTTAAACAGTTCAGATGGCCATCCTTGTCTTCAACAATCACTTATGACATAATTATATGACTCTTCTGATTGTATTTTTATATTTATTAGATTTTTATCTCACTTATCCTGAAGAATAATATACCACTGAACAGATTAGTGCAGATATGAACTATTTTCACCAACTGATGTTATTTCTTCAGCTGGTGTCATTATTCATATATATGTATATTATTTTTAAACAACAGCATTGCAGTGACTATAATTACTCTTTATAGTGAATTGGAATTTGGCCTTTGGTCTCTGAAAATAGTATTTTAAAAGATAACAGAGAACCATTTTATTCATAGGGACATAAGGGTTTAGGATTTTTTTACAGATATCCTATATCTCAGTGTAAAATATATTAATCTTGTTTTTGTCATTTTGTTGGTGTATGACTTTATAAGATTGAATAGTAATTTTTTTCCCCTTCATTCTCACAATGTCTGCTATGAAATAAGCAGAGCAATTTTGATCCGTTGCTTACCTGTCTTCCAAAGCTTATAGCAGAGTAAGAATTAAGGAGGTTTGTTTTGAAACTGCAGTTCAAAATTCTTTTTGCAATTCTACTGTATGAAGCCTCCGATACAGATAATTCTACCATTGGAGTCCAAGATTTATTCCTGAGTATTCATGTATCATGGTTTTATGCCACTCAGAGAATGTTCATCTGACTATACAACTAACTTAAAACTGTAAGAATTAAATAAGTCCTCATAGGTCTCAACCCCCCCCCCCCATGTCCTTTCTCCAGTGGAAGCACATCATGATTGCCAATATATAAAACAGTATATATAAAACAGTAAGATAATATACCTGTTATCCTAATATTAATAAGCAAGCTTCACTGAATTCAGTGATTTTTTTTCAATTGAGTTATGTATAGAATTGCACTATGAAAGTTCTAAAAATTAGGCAATACAACCATACATATGTTTTTTCAGAAAAAAATGCTCAGAGTTACATTCATAATACTATAAAACATGCCTGGGAATTAGTCCTGCTGAAATAATAGAATCCTGTAGAGGTTTATAGTTTAAAAGAAAAAGAAAACCATGTCAACTATGCACTGGAAGGAAGGTAATATTCTCTAGTTAAACAACTAGATGCTTAAATCTCATAGAACCAATGTTCTTTTGTTAGGGATTAAAATGGCTTCTGTTTTAAAAGAATTGTTACTGGTGGATATAACACCCCCCCCCCCCCAAGCTAAATAGATTCTTGAGGTTTCATCCATCCAAACTAAATCTTTGGGCAGAAATGGTAGGAAGTAGTGTATTTTTATAATACATACAAAGAAGATTCAGGAAAAAAGATTGACTACTGTCCCATTGTTTGACTATATTATGTATTTCTCAGGAGGATTACCAAATGTTACTACTTTTTCCAAAGTGAAAAGATGCTTCTCTAAATCTCTGTAAGGTTGTCAAATTTGACCCTTTTTTTCATGTGAATCTTTTTTGTAGTATCCTTACAGCAGCGTTTCTCAACCTTGTCAACTTGAAGACGTGTGGACTTCAACTTCCAGAATTGAAGTTGCTGGCAGGGGAATTCTGGGAGTTGAAGTTCATACCTCTTCAAGTTGACAAGGTTGAGAAACACTGCCTTACAGTCTTTTTGAGAGGGATGCAGGTAGACATACAGTAACAAAATTGGGAAAGGAGTCCGGCAAGACTGTATACTGTCACCCTGCCTATTTAACTTATATGCAGAGCACATCATGAGAAAGGAGGGGCTAGATGAATCAAAAGTTGGAATTAAGATTGCCGGGAGTAATATCAACAACCTCAGATATGCAGATGATATCATTCTAATGGCAAAAAACGAACAGGAACTAAAGAGCCTTTTGATGCGGGTGAAGAAGGAGAGTGCAAAAGTTGGCTTGAAACTCAACATTAAGAAAACTAAGATCATGGCATTTGGCCCTTTCAATTCCTGGCAAATAGATGGGGAAGAAATGGAGGTAGTGACAGATTTTATTTTCCTGGGCTCCAAGATCACCACAGATGGGGACTGCAGCCAAAAAATTAAAAGATGTTTGCTCCTAGGGAGGAAAGCTATGATAAATCTAGATAGCTTACTAAAAAGCAGAATTATCACCCTGCCAACAAAAGTGCGTATAGTCAAGGCTATGGTTTTCCCAGTTGCAATGTATGATTGTGAAAGTTGGACCATAAGAAAGGCTGAGCACTAAAGAGTTGAGGCCTTTGAACTATGGTGCTGAAGAAGACGCCAACGAGACTAGTTTGATCCAGCGATCAAACCGGTCAGTCCTAGAGGAGATTAACCCTGACTGTTCTTTAGAAGGCGAGATCCTGAAGATGAAACTCAAATACTTATGGCCACCTAATAAGAAGGAAGGGCTCACTGGAAAAGAGCCTAATGCTGGGAAAGATTGAGGGCAAAAGAAGAAGGGGACCTAGAGAACGAAGTGTCTGGATGGAGTCACTGAAGCAGTATGTGTGAACTTAAACTCCAGAGGATGGTAGAGGACAGGAAGGCCTGGAGGAATGTTATCGATGGGGTTGCGATGGGTCGGACATGACTTTGCAACTTACAAAAACAACAATAATCCTAGTCCATGGCTAAAGCAACTCTTTTTTTAAGTGTTTCAGTTTTAAAGTAATATTTTCCCTCTTCTTCAAACACAGATTTTATCACGGATATAATCCAGCACACTTCATCAACAATGTGATCAAGCTAAGTGTTAGTTGAGCTGCTTTTCTCCACTTTAGGCTACTCTGGATACACATTCTCCCTTTTAGTTACTGGGCGCTATTTTACCATTATTACCATTGCCACCATTACCATTTTGGGTTTGGGCTGCAGAAAAGAAGATTGGACACCTTGTTCCATGCAGTCGTCCATGCCTGCTAGTCTGACTGGCAGATCCCAGTTGCAGAGGAGGAGCATGGGTTGAAGTGGAGGAAGTGCTAGTGATGGTCACAATCTCTTCTCTATACACATGAAGCAAAATGTTGTTTCTGAACATGGACTGAGCACTTAAAGAGTGCTAAATCTGAACCTAAAAATAATCTAGTGACATTCCTTATCCCTTACTTTTTCTCCAATGCATTATTACTCAATAATTAGGAGAACAAATGTCAGCATACTTTTCTGCCAGTTCAAGAATTGGTAGATTGCATCACAAATGCTTAGAAATCTTGGGAGTCAAGAAAAGTCATTGGAAGACATTAGAAGTCTGAAATTTACATTGCTCCTTGTTCATTCATTCATTCATTTCTTGTTTATTTTATTAAATTTATATGCCACTATTAAGCAATTTCTATATCCATGAGGAATTTCATAATATTGACCATATCACAACATATTCCTTGTGTGTCTAATCACACTTGACCAAATAAAGAATTCAATTCAATTCAAGATGTGATTTTTAACTAACATGGGTAACATGGCTGGTAAGTCACACATATGGAACTGAGTTTTGTATAATGGACAAAAAATAACAAGCATTAGTACGTTGGTATACCTAGTGATATACATATATTTTTCTTTCTGGAAATGGTATTTCTTTTGGAATTCTTAGTAATTCAGACAGTCAATATAAGCCTATAGATAATGGAAAATCAGATCAGAGATAGTATATCATTGCAGATACTTCATTTTACTCGAGGTGTACATTGTTTTTAAGGCAGAAAAATTAGTGAGCTTTAAGATAACTTAGTTTTATGAAAGACATTCTAATGATCTGATTGATATTTCTGTCCTTTTGGTTTTGGCAGATACCAGAAATGGCTGAAGAAGGTGGTGACTTTATATGTAAGTGCTCAAGAAGGAAGAATAAATCATTGCTATGACTTTTTGTACTGTTAAAACTGAATGTGTCATTCTGTTCTTCTATATTAGTCTTTTAATAGAGTAAATGTAAGGAAGGATACAGGTAGTCCTCGACTTTACAAACATATGACCATTGTACATTCGTTTAGTGACCATACAACCATTGTACATTCGTTTAGTGACCATACAACCATTGTACATTCGTTTAGTGACCATTCAAAGATACAATGGCACTGAAAAAAGTGACTTATGACCATTTTTCATATGACTGTTGCAGCATCCCATAATCAAATGGCCATGTAATCAAAATTCAATGCTTGGTAATTGCTTCATATTTATGACAGTTGCAGTGGCCCAAGGTCATGTGATCACCTTTTAAAACCTGACAAACAAATTCAATGGTGAAGCCAGATTCATTTGACAACCGTGTTACTAAGTTAACAACAGTAGTGATTCACTTAACAACCGTGGCAAGAAAGATTGTAAAATGAGGCAAAACTCACTTAACAACTATCACACTTAGCATCATAATTGTTGGGTTTAATTATGGCCATAAGTCAAGGACTACCTGTTCTTCTGTAGCAACAAAACAATTTTAACTCATTGCCTTTGTATTGTACTACTAACACTATTTTACACAGGTGCTAGTTTACTTTTTTGGTAGCTAGTTTTTCTTCCATGTAGACAAATGAAAGATTCAGCTCTGTTTAATTGGATGGCCTCACTTCTTTCAGCATTATTTTTATTTCGTATTTTTGTTCTTGAAAGCAGAATGCAGGGTGGTGGAAGGAATGCTATCATGCTATTAGCTCCTTAAATGTGATACTGTGTCTCTGGTTTTTCTCATTCCCATACAGTAGTTATTTAAATAGTTATATTTTGTAAACAGAGCCCTTGTCCCCAAATAGCTTACAAAAGAGAAATTTAATGAAAGTGAGGGCTCTTACATTTAGTTCATTTAGAAAATGTTCAGGTCCTCTTCACTTTTGTCAATTTTGTTATGCTACAGCCTGATTTTACAGTTGTTGAAGTTTATTTTTTTCTCATTAATCTACTCTCAGTACCCCATAATGACAAAGTGAAAACAGAATTTTAGAAACGTCTAAATTTATTAAAAAGAAAAAACTAAAATATCACATTAGCATAAGTATTCAGACCCTTCACTCAGTACTTTGTTGAAGCACCTGACATTTGGCAGCAATTACAGCCTCGAGTCTTTTTGGGTATGAAGCAACAAGTTTGCACACCTGGATTGGGGGATTTTCTGCCATTCTTCCTTGCAAATCCTCTCAAGCTCAGTTAGGTTGGATGGTGTCCATCGGGGAACAGCCATTTTCATGACCCACTAGAGATGTTCAATAGGGTTCAAGTCTGACTGGGCCACTCTAGGACATTCACAGTCCCTAAACCACTCCTGTGTTATCTTGGCTGTGTGCTTAGAATTGTTGTCATGTTGGAAAGTGATCCTTCTGTCCAGTCTGAGGTCCTGAGCACTGTGGAACATCTTTTCATTGAGGATATCCCTGTACATTCAGCTTTCCCTCAACCCTGCCCAGTGTTTCAGTCCCTGCTGCTGAAAAACACCCCGTGGTATGATGCTACCACCATCATGCTTCACTGTTGGGATGATATTGGGCAGGTGATGAGCAGTGCCTGGTTTCCTCCAAATATAATGTTTAGAATTGAAGCCAAACAGTTCAATCTTGGTTTCATAAGACCAAAGAATCTTGTTCCTCACAGTCTGAGAGCCCTTCAGGTGCTTTTTTGCAAACTCCAAATGGACTTTAATATGTTTTGCACTGAGGAGAGGCTTCTATCTAGCCACTCTGCCATAAAACCCAGATTAGTGGAGGGCGGCATTGGTGGTTATCCTTCTGGAACTCTGTCCCATCTCCACTCTTTAGAGTTCAGTCAGAGTGACCATCACGTTCTTGGTCACCTCTCTTACTAAGGCCCTTCTCCCCCAATTGCTCAGTTTGACTGGGTGACCAGCTCCTGCAAGAGTCCTGGTTGTGCCAAACTTCTTCCATCTGAGAATTATGGAAGCCACTGGGCTCTTAAGAACCTTCGGTGCAGCAGAAATGTTATTGTAGCCTTCCCAGATCTGTGACTTGCAATAATCCTGTCTCTGAGGTCTTCAGGCAGTTCCTTTGACCAATCAAGACTCCAATCAGGGTGTAGAAACATGTCAGCAACAATCAAAAGAACTGGGAGGCACATGAGCTACATATCAAGTGCTGTTGCAAAGGGTCTGAATACTTATGCCAATGTCATATTTCAGTTTTTATCTTTTTAATAAATTTAAAGAAATTTCTAAAATTCTGTTTTCACTTTGTCATTATGGGGTAATGAGTGTAGATTAGTGAGGAAAAAATTAATTTCAACAACTGTAGAATCAGGTTGCAAATAACAAAACTGACAAAAGTGAAGGATCTGAATACTTTCTGAATGCACTGTATGTCTTATGCACATACTTAACATAAAATGTAATTAGGTTACACACACACACACACAGCATTAGCAAAAGCACTTAGATTTATATACTGCTTCACAGTGCTTTACAGCCATCTCTAAGCAATTTACAGAGTCAGCATATTCCCCCCAACAATCTGGATCCTCATTTTAGTGACCTCAGAAGGATAGAAGGCTGAGTCAACCTTGAGCTGGTGAGAATCGAATACCTGGCAGTTGGTAAAATTAGCCTGCAATACTGCATTCTAACCACTGCACTACCACAGTCCATAAAAGAATATTAAAGATAAAGTGAGGTTGAGGATCTGTGCCAGAGACAGGTATTTGTTAAGATTAGAGCTTTTCCATTGCATGCATTTGGTATAAAAGGTAAAGGTTTCCTCTTTCCAGTCGTGGGAGGTGGTGCTAATCTGCGTTTTCTTAGCTAAGGGAGTCAGTGTTGTCCAAAGACCTTTCTGTGGCCAGCATGACTATATGCTGAGGTGCACAGAATGCATTTGGTATATACAGATATTTTCAGTTCTTTCAAAAACTTGAATCGTTTTGGATAATTTTATCGGCTGTGGGAGTTTGTTGTATGCATATTAGGGGTGTTAATTGTTAGCAAAATCATAGCGATTACCTAAGGCTCCAAACAGCCTTATATATCATTTTTTCAACTACTTTTATACTTTACTGTAAGCATGTGGTTTGCTGATTTTTAATACAGCTTCAAAACTATATTGAGCTTCATGGATTGTCCAAGGCATAAAGGATGATGCTACAGGTAGTAATCATTTAGTGAGCACATTTGAGGCTGGCCATTCGGTCATTAAGTGAAGCAGTTGTATAGTGAAACTGCAATTGTGCCTACAATTTCATTTCAGCTTTCCTTTGCTTTACAGACCTCTGTGAAAGTTGTAAATACGAGGATTGGTCACAAAGTTACTTTTTTATCACCACCGTAACAGCGAACAGTCATTAAATGAGACAGTTGCTAAACAAGGACAACTTGTACACTATTCATTTATTGATTCTGTATTACTGTAATAATACCAATAGCACTTAGACCTATATACCAACCCAAAGTGCTCTCTGAGCAGTTTACAGCATATTGCCCCTAACAGTCTGGGTCCTCATTTTACTGACCTCAGAAGGATGGAAAGTTGAGTTAGCTTTGATAGGTAGAATGCTTCTTTAAAAAGAATTTCAACAGCTGGCAAAACTTATTTCAAAAGTTTGCATTTTATCAACAAGGTAAATAGATATATGTGTGATATAATTCATAAATGACAAGACTCTGGGATATACTATTAGGGAGCAGAACTGCCAAAAACAAAACAATGCAGGTCTGGGGAAAAAAACCATTTCATAATATATATCTTTGATTCAACTGCTAAGCCAAGGTTAACGTCTACTTTGCTAGGCTGCAGTGATAGTTTTGTTTTCCCTACTCACTTAGCTGTCCTTTAATTGTTTCAATAGTGATACTGAAAAATGTCATAGGTTATAAAGTAATGTATTTGTGTTGCAAGTTTGTAACATTGGTGCAACATGCATGGTATTGTTTCCAAATTTTGGTGTGGCAGTTAGGTTGGTAGACATCGCTGCCTCTCCTTATAAACAAAATCTCTAAAAGTATCATACAAACAGCTAACCTGCGATTCCAGCAAAAAGGGGAAATATGCAAAGTCAAATTGATAGATCTGTGAGTAGAGTTGTCCTAAGGAATTCATCCTTGTCTTTGTGATTTTCATATATACCCCAGAATCCATTCTTTTTAACAAGATTCCCAAGGATTCCTGACTAGGATTTTTGCCAGCCCAGATTCACACACCTGAATTTTGATGGAATTCCATTGATCTAAAATTCTAAAATTATTTTCTCATTTTAATGTAACATGTTTCTTTCCCATGCTTTAGAGTATTCTTAATAAGCTTCATTTGTTACACATTTATTGGAAATGTATTTTTATATATGATATAGAGATGGTTTATAAATTCAGCATAATTTCACCTAGTGCCTCATTGAAGTCAGTTGAAATATGTTGTTGTTACATTTTTGCTATTCAATGGGCTATTTTGAGCTATTAAATGCTACAATTGTTTGAAATAAATACTTGAAATATTCAATATAGCTACTTGCCAATATATGAGCAAAGGATACTTTTCTTGTCTCTTCCAGGGTGTGAAGATTGCAATCAGTATCATGATTCAGAATGTCCAGAGCTGGGTCCTGTGGTGACAGTCAAAGACTCTTTTGTGTTAAGTAGGGCAAGGTAACTTTTACAATATTGCATTTTTCAAGTAAATCAAACCATTTGGCAACATTTCAAAAGAGAAAGCTCTTTGTGAACTAGCATTTTGCTTTAGGTGTTGCATTTTAAATGGCGAATGTTCTAGGTCTTATGTTGATTTTATCTAATTGTAAATGTCAACTGAAATGAGCTAGCATGTGTAGTGATTAAAGAGTTGGAAAAGGACTGGAGAAACATGTATAAGGCTACCTTCGGTCATCAAAATTCATTGAGCGGCCTAGAGTTCCTGAAGGAAAGGTAAGATGGAATCTAATATATAGTCATCATGATCATTATCTGTGTCTTCAGGTTAGCCTCTGGAGTTTTTGAATATCAAGAAGCCAAGTAATGGTGTATGAACTACTCAATTTCAGCTAAGTGGAAATTCATGACCAATTACCTTTTCATTGGGGTAGAGAAGTATCCCAATCTGACGGCCTCCAAATATGTTGTAGGCTACAGAACGCAGCATGTAGTATTCTTGAAGTTGTACTTCCTCATTTCAGAAGGTTATCAGGATAGGGAAGCCTCAGAGAGATGGCAGCTTTCTAGGATTTACCAGAAAAAAGCAGTGTGAGAGGTTTATGAAAATTATACTATATTAGTAGCATAAAATGGGAGCAAAAGAAGCCATGTTTATATAAGGAGGACAGGTAGTCCTTATATAGCAGCTATCTTGGTCAGTGATTGTTTGCAGTTATGATAATGATGTAAAACTAACTCTGCAACCAGTTCTTGTATTTGCAGGTCTGTAAAGCAAAGGAAAGGTGAAATAAGATTCTAAGCATAGTTGTAGTCACTAAACAACAACTACAGTCATGGCCATAAATGTTGGCACCCCTGAAATTTTTCCAGAAAATGAAGTATTTCTCACAGAAAAGTATTGCAGTAACACATGTTTTGCTATACACATGTTTATTCCCTTTGTGTGTATTGGAACAAAAAAGGGAGGAAAAAAAATAAATTGGACATAATGTCACATAAAACTCCAAAAATGGGCTGGACAAAATCATTGGCACCCTTTACTTAATATTTGGTTGCACACCCTTTGGAATAAATAACTGAAATCAGTTGCTTCCGATAACCATCAGTAAACTTCTTATACCTCTCACCTGGAATTTTGGACCACTCTTCCTTTGCAAACTACTCCAGGTCTCTCTTATTGGAAGGGCGCCTCTTCCCAACAGCAATTTTAAGATCTCTCCACAGGTGTTCAATGGGATTGAGATCTGGACTCATTGCTGGCCACTTCAGAACTCTCCAGCGCTTTGTTGCCATCCATTTCTGGGTGCTTTTTGACGTATGTTTGGGGTCATTGTCCTGCTGGAAGACCCAAGATCTCCGACGCAAACCCAGCTTTCTGACACTGGGCTCTACAGTGCGACCCAAAATCCGTTGGTAATCCTCAGATGTCATGATGCCTTGCACGCATTCAAAGCACCCAGTTCCAGAGGCAGCAAAACAACCCCAAAACATCAGTGAACCTCCACCATATTTCACTGTAGGTACTGTGTTCTTTTTTAGTTTTGTTCCAATACACACAAAGGGAATAAACATGTGTATAGCAAAACATGTGTTACTGCAGTACTTTTCTGTGAGAAATACTTCATTTTCTGGAAAAATTTCAGGGGTGCCAACATTTAAAGCCATGACTGTACCTATACACATTTGTAAATCCTATTTTGAAAGACCACTATGTTTCAAGAAGTGAAATCTGTCTTTACCTACTTAGGTAAAGACAAGCTAAAACACACATCACTAAGATTAGTTTTCTCTTGTCAGACATAGTAATGCTAAATTTTCAATAAATGTAACTTACAGTGGAGATTTGTTTTAATAAATCATCTAGTCTGTGAGTATTTGAATTCTTATTACCGGATATAATTTGTAATGTGTCAGGAGGTTTTCTGTTTTGTCTTTGTCACAGCAATGTGTTATAAATGTGCAACTTGAGTCACAACTGATAGAGAAAGAATAATACAGAAAAAGGTGTGAAAATAAATAGTTCCCACAAAGGTTTTTCAAGCCTTTCCCAAAATTGTTTCCAATAACATCCTTTTTATAGAGCAGCTTTTGCTATGGGATAGAAAATATTTTTTTCTCACTTTCAGTTCCAGTTCATTTCAAATTTCAAATGATCAGATAGCAGGAGATACATGGGACACCTGTTCATTACCATACAGTAAGGTCAAAGAGTATAACCTGGTTTTTCTTTTATATTAGTTATTGTTTTGCTATGTAACATTTTTGCAGAGAATCTTCCTTATCCATGTTAAGATGCTGGGTTTATTCTATAAAGGGTTGAATTCTTTCTTCCATAACTATTGCTAGATACGTTTTAGCATCACAATATTCAATTTTTAGATCATCCCTTCCTTCCAACTTGGAGATCAGACAACTTGAAGATGGGACTGAAGGTGTTTTTGCAATAACTCAACTTGTGAAGCGTACCCAGTTTGGTCCCTTTGAATCCAAGAGAGTTGCCAAACTAGAAAAGGAATTAACATTTCCACTGAAGGTACAGTGATTCCAAATTCAGATTAATCAATTATAAGGACTTTGAAAATACGTCTATCTTTCTCTGATCTGATGCCTTCAATACCATACATATAGAATTTCCAAATAAGCATTGCTATGTTCATTGAGAATTACAGACCAATACTACATTTGTTTATATATAACTTTCAGATAATGTGGAGAATCAAGACCAAGTTATTTATAGCCTTGGACAAATTTGATTCTCATAATCTAGATGGAAGTAGTGAATTTAAAATCTTTCTGCAATGATTCAACGCTTTGATCATTGTAAAAGACGTCCTCATATCTTGCCTTTGAGTTTCCTAAGGGAATACTGAGCTAGATAGATTTTTCAATCAGATATAACAAAGCAGACCTTGTATTTGTATTGGGGACAATTAACACTTATTGTCAAATATGTGAAAGATAAAGGAAAGATTCTAGCAGATCTATGAAGAATGAAAAAGAGAATAAGCAAGACATATTAAAATCATGTTAAATAAATTAGTAAATGAATGGCAATAATGTATAAATAGCTACCAAAAACAATTCAGATTATTCAGACCGAGAATTGGAAAGAAAACCAAGATGCTTTTAAGAGTACAAGCAATTCAGGTTATTGTTTTCCTCATCACTGGAGCATAAAATCTAGTTGTTTCCATTTTTTCTATGCCATTACAGTGCTATCTGGATATAGGGAACACATTGGAATCAGGTCATGCTTGATTCTAGGGGTTCCCCAATTTGAGGGGGACCTTGGGCACATTTTGCATTTTTAAAAAGTGTCATGGCATACAACTATAAAATAGTGTGATATATTTGAAATGGCCAGATGAAAAATGCTGTGGGCACCTTGATCTTTCTTCTGGAGAAAATAGCTCTAATAAAATAAGTGAGTCATTGTATGGTTTGTTACTTTATCAAAATGATCATTAGAAGCACATTTGTATTGATGTTCTACATGGGTTTTATATAGGTTTTTCAGAAGGAGGGGTCTCCAGTCTATTTTGATACATCTAATGAAGACGACTGTAACTGGATGATGATGGTGAGACCTGCCAGTCTATATGAGCATCAAAACCTGACTGCTTTTCAACATGATAATGACATTTACTTCACTACTTCTCGGGACATCCCTCCGGGAACTGAGTTAAGAGTATGGTATGCAGCTTTCTACGCCAAAAAAATGGAAAAGCCAGTTCTAAAGCAATGCATTGTCAATGGTATGTTTGGTTGTTTCTGGGGAGAAACAAAATTGATATATTATTTTGTCCGATTCACACATTATTAGAAGGTGAGGCTGCTAAATTGGATCCAAAGATACACAAATAGAACTTTGCTTCCCATCTCCAAGCCTTTGATGAAGTTCAAGAGTCCTTGTGGAATGGAATGTGATAGGCACAAGATTTCAATAGGAGAAAGAAAACAATTTGATAGTAATTTTACCTTGTGCAGGCAAAAGTGTGTTTCTCTTCTTCCAAAATACATTTGAACCCAGCTTATTATATGCAGCCTGTTTTATTCTGCTTGACAGAGACATAGGACACACACGCAAAAAGAATAATCGGAAGACTTGAGATCAAGACTTAATAAATCAGTGTCTCAGAGATGTTAATTGCTGAGAATTATCCACAGCCAATGTGTAAGTCAGCAACCACATCCAAGGAACATGGAGCTAAAAGCATGATCCACTAAGCATTTCATGCTCCAGATCCTGAGCATTAGCTGGGATAAACAAACTTGATTTCATTAACTATCTCAGATTCTGCTACTACTTTATATATTTTTCCTTCCCAGACTTTACTTGGTATTGTTTAGTATTCTATCTATGTGGACTATGTTAAGTCTACCTATGTAGTTACTAGGAATTGAAAATGACTTGATAGCACCTAATCAATCATTAGGATTCTGACTTCCAATCAGGTTGAAGTTGAAGTTGATGTTGGAGTTGTTTTGGACTGATAGATTATGGATCAGAGTGATAATTTCAGATTTTATAGAATTGGAGCTTCTTTAACCTCCATTACTTATCTGAGCTCTAAAGGGGGTGAAAAAAGCCCAGGATCCACATTCCTTTTCCCTGACATCTTCCCCTACTCCATGGAGGAGGAAACCAGGGTGGACATGATTCAGCCTTATGTACCTTTCAGCTGGTTGCTTTAAAACACAAAGCTTGAAAGAATTGTGTTTCAGCAGAAATGCATAGAAAATGGAGGAAGAAAATGCTGCTGTTTAAACCTTGTTTATCATAGTATGTTCTGTTAAGAAAGAGAAAATACATACCATCCACGTGTGATATCCTCCAGATCTGGGTTTCTATGCTATGCTTGTACTTAATGCTAAGTCAGAATTCTTTAAAACTTTGTTTATTGAACAAACTTTACTTAATTGGTTTACATTTACGTCAAAATGTGTGTGTTAGATGAGGTTTGATCTCATCCATCTAATACCCAAAAAACAGTAGTTAGCTCTGTATATGAAGAGTGAACTAGGACTATGTTAGAATGATATTTCTTAGTTACCTATATTCCTGGCTTGTTTAATTTTTCTGTATTATTATTTATTATATTATATTTATATACCGCTCTACTCCTGGGGGACTCAGGGCGGTGTACAGACAAATGATAAAATACATATAATACAAATATTTTAAAGAATTGATTAAAATACAATTAAATAATTTGGTCTTAAACCTAAAATTAAAACTCTAAATTTATGAGATTAAGATTTAAAAATATAAGAGCAATTTTAGAAGAGGTTAGTCCAGGCCAGCCTGCTGGAATAGAAACGTCTTGAGGGCACGGCGGAAAGCGCGGAGATCTGGGATTGTCCGTATCTCCGGGGGGAGCTTGTTCCACATGGTGGGTGCCCCCACAGAGAAGGCTCTCCCCCTGGGGGCCGTCAGTCGACACTGTTTGACCGACGGCACCCTGAGAAGCCCCTCTCTATGGGAGCGTACTGGTCGGTGAGAGGGTACTGGTGGCAGAAGGCGGTCTCGAAGATAGCCCGGTCCTAAGCCATGGAGCGTTCTAAAGGTGGTAACCAAAACCTTGAAGTGCACCCGGAAGAACACAGGAAGCCAGTGCAGCTCGCGCAGGAGGGGTGTCACATGGGAGCGCCACATCGCTCCCATAACTACCCGCGCGGCTGCATTCTGGACCAACTGGAGCCTCCGGGTGCTCTTCAAGGGGAGCCCCATGTAGAGAGCATTGCAGTAGTCCAGGCGGGAAGTGACGAGGGCATGAGTGACCGTGTTTAATGAGTCCCGATTTAGAAAGGGGCGCAACTGGCGTATCAGGTGAACCTGATAAAAAGCCCTTCTGGCCACAGCCGTCAGGTGTTCTTCTAAAGATAGCTGTGAGTCCAGAAGGACACCTAAGTTTCGAGCCCTCTCCGTGGGGGCTAATGACTCACCCCCAATAGTCAGCGTTGGCACCAACTGACTATATCGGGATGTCGGAAACCACAGCCACTCGGTCTTGGATGGGTTGAGCCTGAGTCTGTTCCTCCCCATCCAGATCCGTACAGCCTCCAGGCACCGGGACATCACTTCAAGGGCATCATTGGGGTGGTCTGGGGTGGAGATGTACAGCTGGGTGTCATCAGCGTACTGGTGGTACTTCACCCCGAAACCACGGATGATCTCACCCAGTGGCTTCACATAAATGTTGAACAGAAGGGGCGAGAGAACCGATCCCTGTGGTACCCCACATATAAGGGGCCTCGGGGTCGATCTCTGCCCCCCTGCCAACACAGACTGCCACCGGTCAGAGAGAAAGGAGGAGAACCATCGCAACACGGTGCCCCTCACTCCCAACTCTTCCAGCCGGTGCAGCATGATACCATGGTCGATGGTATCAAAAGCCGCTGAGAGATCTAATAGGACCAGGGCAGAGGAACAACCCTTGTCCCGAGCCCTCCAGAGATCATCAACCAATGCAACCAATGCCGTTTCCGTGCTGTGTCCAGGCCTGAAGCCCGACTGGAACGGATCCAGATAAGATGATTCATCCAGGTACTGAGGAAGCTGTTGTGCTACCACACTCTCAACAACCTTCGCAACGAAGCGAAGGTTGGAGACTGGACGGTAATTAGCCAATATTGCCGGGTCCAGGGAAGGCCTCTTGAGGAGAGGTCTCACCACTGCCTCTTTCAAGGCAGCAGGAAAGACACCCTCACTCAGAGAAGCATTTATAATCCCCTGGAGCCAGCCTCGTGTAACCTCCCGAGAGGCCAGCACCAACCAGGAGGGACACGGGTCCAATAAACATGTGGTAGCATTCAGCCTCCCCAGTATCCTGTCCACATATTCGGGAGTCACAGAATCAAACTCTTTCCAGGTGGTATTCTCAAGACCTGCCTCCATCCTTTCCTCTGAATCTACTATGTCAGAGTCCAGGTGTTCCCGAATCTGAGCGATTTTATCATACAGATATTGAACAAAATCCTCGGCTCTACCCTCCAAGGGGTCTTCCCGCGCTTCCTGAAGGAGCAGGGAGCGGGTCACCCTAAACAAGGCGACGGGCGGTTATCTGATGATGCAATAAGAGCGGAAAAATAGTTATGTTTTGCCGCTTTTATCGCCACTAGGTAAGTCTTAATATGAGATCTTACCAGTGTTCGGTCAGATTCAGATCGGCTGGCTCTCCAACTGCTCTCCAGGCGTCTTTTCCGACGCTTCATCTCCCTCAGCTCCTCAGTGTACCAAGGAGCCAGGCGAGATCGGCGTCGAGTCAGAGGCCGCAAAGGCACGACTCGATTCAAGGCCCCGGCAGCCTCCCTATCCCAGGTGGCCACCAGGTCTTCGATCGAGCCATGTGCCAGAGCCTCAGGAAATGGCCCAAGCTCCTTCTGGAACCTATCTGGGTCCATCAGGCGCTTGGGGCGGAACCACCTTATCAGTTCCGCCTCCCTGCGGCGGGGTGTGGTGGTTCGAAGGTCAAAGTGAAGGAGGGAGTGATCCTTCTTGTATGTATGATCCTGTATGTATGATGTAGTTACTTGATCCTTCTTGATCCTGTATGTATGATGTAGTTACTGATTTACAACAGAAATTTCAAATATCCCACAACCCTTTGAAATAAATGATTACAACTGATTCTCATTTTCCTTTCTATGCACACCTTGAAAAATATTGCTAAATTAAATAGAAAAAATGAATACCTTGCCCTTAAATTTCTTGAATTTTATTTTATTTTAATAATTTAAATTTCAAGCATTTGTTAAAGTAATAAATGACAAATTACCAGACTGAAGATGGCTTTGGACATTAGTAAAGAACTGTTTATCAATCTGTATGCTCTCTTAGCATTGATACAGAAATTTGCTAAGTGGGAAAACAAGCTAATAAAAACATGGTCTTTTTAATATGTGTTTAGCTGTGGTGGAATGTGACCAACAACGAAATAAAAGCACTTATCCTGCTGCCTTTTCTTTTGAGAAGCTCAAGAAATTAGCCAAGAATAATCAATCTGCCAGAACTGATCCTTCAGGTATCAACACATTTTCATCTCTGGTGTATGTGTACAATATAAATCTGGAATATTTTGTATTTGTGTATTATCCCACAAAGTAAAATTGCAAATGTAATAATGAGTTATCAAATTGTGGTGATTTTTTTTTTAGTTCTGTATTTTCTCTCAGCCATTTTTCTATGACATTTCAGTAGAGATTATTTTGAGGCCAGTTATTGACAACTTCATTAAATTTCAAAGAGCTGGTGTATATGATTTAAAAGATCATACAATGGTCATCATACCTTTTAAAAAATCCTCTGATAGTGAGGATTTGATGATTTATATGATCGTGAGTAAGTTTATAATGTTATGATTGGAGATGGTAACATTCGTGGTCTTTTATATCTTGGGTGGTATTGATAGTCCCTCAGCTTTGTACAAAGGGTGAACATATAATACTATTGACTTCAGAGGGGGATATTAAAATATAGATTTTTAGTTGTTTCTAAAGTTCAACTGGCCATGATCCCCTGTGATGCAGATTCTTACCGCTTTTTCCTTGTAGAACATGGGCAGGGTCATTTGGAGCAAGCTAAAACAGTTCCACAGAGCAATCAAAATGATGTTCATCTAGAGAAGGCTCTGGAAGTTACCCATACTGATCAGACCATCATTATCTGTGAAAGTGCCAATTCCCAAGTGGATATGAAGAAAAAAACTCGACGGGGCAGGAAAGCCAAAGGAGCAAAAGTAGAAACACCTCTTGTGATTGTGGATGATAAAGATTCTACTGGTGAGACTAGGAAATCGTTAAAAGTAATCTCCATACTTTATGTTTGATGTTTGATTCAGTAACAAGGAAATACAGTAATTATTCTAGAATGGCAAGTGTTTAGTAAAGGAGTGAGACATGGAGAGCTTCATCTTCCACCTTGTGATGTAATTGCATTAGGGAACTCTTGAGAAAGGCAGTGGCAGGAAATGAGGCAATGCATGGAGATGCAGGAGAGAGTCGAAGAGATGCACTGGGGTGAGTGAGTGTCTGGGTCAAGTGCAAAAGGGCTGAGGGACGGTGTGTAGAAGAGGAAGAGTCATCCCAGCAGTTTGTGATCTTCCCTGCTGGCTTCCACATGACCATAGGGTACTTGGTAACAGTTGTTCAGTGTCACTGTAACTTGGAAGAATGTGTAAGTAACTTGGAGGAATAGTTGTAGGTCGCTGACTCTCTGGATAGCAAAATTTGTAGATAAATGCAGCTGGCTTAATGTAGGTCTAATAATTTCTCCACCTATCTCAGGGTTATCTTCTCTAGCTGATTTTAGCTTTATAGACTCTTGGGTCAAAGCAATTTTTTTTTACCAAAACAGGCATGACACTGGCAATCTATAATTATGTATCTTGTCACTTTTTTCCCACTTCAACATATGAAACAGGTATAATATGCAAGTTCCATAATTTGGTTTTTTTTCCTGAGTTCAAAGCTGCTTTGGGGATTCTGAAATTCATTTTAAGTGGTATCAAGGGATAACATTAAATTACATTTCTCAAAACCTAAATTGTTTCCAAAACTTGTGGCATTCCCTGCATACTGAATTCCAGCTCGCAGGAATTCATTATAGCACGACTGGTGCCAAAAGTTCTGATTCAGCTATTATTAATTTTCATTATTTTAGTTTTCTCACAGAAAGTTTGACAATTTGTTCACCTTTTTTATGGTGTAATATAAAATTACTCAATGGATAACTTAACTAACAAAAATAAATATCCTAAGAATGACTTTGTGCTGTACCTTATTGTCGCATATTTACTATTCATGTTATAGTAATGGAATGTCAGTAATTAAAGGGCTATTATAATGTACAGCCAGATTACACATCGTTAAAAGTAGTCCCTACATTTCTATTTGAATAATGGTCTTATCTGTGTACCAGTTACAAAATGCCACTATGTACAATAGACAAAATAGCATTAAGATTATAATCATGCTTATACTTACTTTCTGAGTAAACATATATATGAATCAGCTTTGAGTTAACTTGGGTATACATGAACAAATTCAATCAGTTTTTTTAAACAGTATGCTTATTTTTTTCATAATTCATTGTTATTTTCTTGGTAGCAGTGAACTCAGTGGACCATGTGGCTGAAATTATCACTGAGGTCCCACCTGATGACACGGCGATTCCTTCAGCAGCAGAAGATCAAATTATGGAGCTGATGTTAGCGAAGCTACCCAGTACTGCAAACAACATGAGTTCATTAACAAAGTAAGTTTTCCCTGAAAGAAAAAAGTCCTGCTTTCTTATGATAACTCTGCTAGATATCAGTCACTTATGATGATCATGAAGTGGAGGACATGCGGAAAAAGCTTATTGGAAAAAAGATACCTTACCATACTAAATATAGTGGAACATAGAAATGAATAAATATCTTGTTATCTATAATGACAATGAATAAATTGGCATACTTATACTGACAGTGACAGTATATACTTATACTGACAGTGAATACCAGTAGTCCTTGACTTAGGCCATTTAGGCCAAAATTTCTGTTGCTAAGTAAGACATTGGTTAAGTGAGTTTTGTCCCATTTTATAACTTCTCTTGCCATAATTGTTACTATGAATCACTGCAGTTTTTAAGTTAGGAACATGGTTGTTAAGTGACTCCCCATTGACTTTGCTTGCCAGAAGATTGCAAAAGATGATAACATGACCCCAGGACCAGAGGTGGGTTTCAGCAGGTTCTGACCAGTTCTGGAGAACCGGTAGCGGAAATTTTGAGTAGTTCAGAGAACCAGTAGTAAAAATTCTGACTGGCCCCGCCCCCATCCACTCTCTGCCTCCCAAGTCACAGCTTATCGGGACGAAATGGGGATTTTGCAGTAACCTTCCCCTGGATTGGGGATGGAATGGAGATTTTATAGTATCCTTCCCCTGGAGTAGAATGGGAATGGAGATTTTACGGTATCCTTCCCCTGCCACACCCACCAACCCATGCCCACTAAGCCATGCCATGCCCACCAAGCCACACCCACAGAACCGGGTAGTAAAAAAATTTGAAACCCACCACTGCTCAGGACACTGCAATTGTCATAAATATGAGTCAGTTGCCAAGCGTCTGAATTTTGATCACGTGACCATGGGGATGCTAAAACAATTGTAGGTGTGAAAAACAATCATTAAAAAGTCACTAAATGGACTGTTGTAAATCGAGGACTACCTGCAAATTGGCAATCTGCTTATTTAGGTATATAAATATCAACTTACATTTGTGATAAAAGGATATCCACAGGGAGACCTAAATAGCTTTTCTCAGCATGGCATCTTGCAGATGTTTTGGGAATGAAAAACTAGTTCTAGTTAGCAGTCAGTGCCAATATATGCTGATTTATTTTTATTTTTGCTCATGACTGCTTTCTTTTTAATCTGTTAGGTTTCCTCACCATCAGAGCTCTGTATCCCTTAAGAGAAGCTTAATCCTTTCCAGCCGACACGGGATTCGACGCAAGCTGATCAAGCAGCTTGGGGAACACAAGAGGGTGTATCAGTGTAGTATCTGCAGTAAAATGTTCCAAAATAGTAGCAATCTTAGTCGACACATCCGCTCTCATGGTAAATTTCCATTTAGCTGGATTCTTCTTTTACAAAGCTAATTATTGGTGGAAGAGAAATCTTTAATCCAGCATACAAAAAGCAGAGAACATTTGGAAGCTGAAGCAATAATGCATGTATTTGTGGCTTAGGATAAAGGGATGGTAAAATAATTTGTCGGCTCCCAGAAGGAGCACTTGTTTGTTTCAGAGACATTGGGCAAAGGAATTTGCAGGACATGTATGGATTTTCTAATTTCAGCAATCCTCAATTTCTGCTCCTTTAAGTAATTAGGAATATACCACTGACAATCGGATTTTTAAAACAGTTTACAAAAGCACAATCTGTTCATAATTAAAGGTTCTCTAATCTCAGGCTAAATATAGACTGCTAAATTTTGGAAGCCATTTGAGACCAAGTTAATTTGCTTTATCTAACCTAACCATTTCATAATTTTTGGTTTACATGTTATTAACTCTTCCTAAATTTTCCAGCTTTCTAAAAATAATGAGTGTTTTTAATTGGTCCTTTAGGTGACAAACTGTTCAAATGTGACGAATGTGGTAAGCTTTTTAGTCGAAAAGAGAGTTTGAAGCAACATGTTTCATACAAACACAGTAGGAATGAGGTTAGTATGGTACTTCTTCATTTATGAAACAGAAATGGATTATGCATAGACATTGGTCAATTTTATACAAAGCCAAGAAAGAAGATAAATAGCAAAAAATAATCCCTTTCCATGCTGAAAAATCGCAGTTCTTTTAAAACTATTCTTTTTCCTTTTTTCAAACATTTTATAAGAATGTTTCTTGTTGCTCTTAATGAAACGGAAATAAAATGTATCTATATATGTGTGTGTATGTGTGTGTGTGTGTGTGTGTGTATGTATTTTTAATATTCTTAAATATTAAATCCCTCAGAGAAGGGCTCTGGGCAGTGTACAATATAATCAAAATCAATCATTAAAATCAGAATAATTTAGGATTTTTTAAAAAAAATATAAAACATAAAAATTTCAAAGGTGAACAATTCTAAAATGGTAGATTAACAATTGTTAATTCAGGTGTGTGGGGGGTTCTCATGGGGCCAGCTACTCCATGGTTATGTGGGCTCATGTGTCCCCCACGCAGGGCTACACAGCCAGGTTTTGACCCCTTTGTGGAAGGCCAAAAGATTGGGGGCTTTCCTTACCTCTGAGGGTAAGATGCTCCACAATGCAGGGACAGCAGCAGAAAAGAGCCTCTTTCTTGACCCCACCAGTCAAAATTCTCTGACTGATGAGGTCGGTAGCATGCCCTTTCCTGCCTGAACAAGTGGGTCAGGGTGATGGGATGGAGCGAAGCTGGTTCTTAGATAACCTGGCCCATGCCATGTACGGCTGTATAACTACCGTATTTTTCGGAGTATAAGACGCACCAGAGTATAAGACGCACCTATCTTTTTGGCTTGTTGTTTTTTTAAAAAAGATTTTTTTTATTTTTTTAGACAAACACATATACAAACATATAATGTATTTTCTTTGAACAGAGTATTTGGCTGGTTCACAAATTTAAACAATGTTTAGTCTTTTCAATTAAATTTACAATTTCTATATTTCCTTTTTGCCATATTTATTCCCCATCTGTTTTTTTAAAAAATCAATATTACCCTTCATCCTCATCTCTAATCTTAATCAAATTCAATTTTTCCCTTCTGTTCTATATTATACCCCTTCCCATTGTCATCTATTTTTATATCCATCCTCACATTAGTTAATTATTTAATATTACAATTGTTTAATACAAATTCAACATTTTTATATAAATCAATTAGTTATAACTATCTTTTTTGTATATTAATCAATATGAACATGAATATTCCAATTATTTCCATGCAATCCAATTTCTTACAAATCAATTAATTATATTTACCAATAATAATAAATCAAATAATTTTCCCCATATATTCCTCCAAACCATAACTTAACCATTTCTGCTTTCAACACAATATAGAATTAATAGCATCTCAATTATTACAATTCCCTAGTTAAATAGACCTTTTTTTCTTTCGTGTTTTAAAATCTTGAACTCTCCTCTTTTGGCCATTGTTTGCACCTACGTTTTTTGGTGAGCAAAAAGAAAAAGAAATCTCAATCCCTGCCTCATTTGGTCACATTGCAGCAGAGCCTGATTTACTTTCAGTTTCGCTTTAGCTAGGGGGAAAAAAAATCTGCTCAGCACTCTTTGCAGCAAGCAAAGAGCTTGCAAAACAAGAGCTTGCAAAAGAGCCTGCATAAAACAGCTGAGAGCAAATCAGCTGAGAGTCAGAGGCCGATCTAATCAACTTGTGCTAATTAGCCTATGCAGAAGCTGAATAGGGCTGTTTTTTCTTGCTGTTTGCTTGCAAGGAGGTAAGTGCTGGGAGGCAGAGGCCAAAGGGTGGGGGCCAGTGGGTGGGCAGGGCTACATTCGGTGTATAAGACGCACCTAAATTTTCACCCCCTTTTGGGGAGTAAAAAGGTGCGTCTTATACTCCGAAAAATACGGTAATTACCAACATTTTGAATTAGACCTGTAAGCAAACCAGCATCCAGTGCAATGGACAGAGCAAGAGTGTTATATGTACCCTTCTTAGGGCACCCAATATGCTTGTGTAGCCGCACTCTGCACCTGCTGAAGCTTCCAGATTCTTTTCAAGGATAATTTTATGTAGAGCATATTGCAATTGTCCAATCAGGAGATGACCAGGGCATGAGTGACTGACCGGAGCCCCTCTTTTTTCGCTCTATTCTTAAATCCTTACAGTAGAGAACAACCTACATAGGCATTCTCATTACTGCATGTGGGAGGCTTATGTAGATGGCCCTTCCTCTCTGCTTTTCACTCTCTCTCTCTTTTGACAGGGAGTTCCATTTTATCGTCCAGCTATGATATCCTCCCAGGGACCATAGACTAGATGCGTAGTTATTTTGCCTCCATATAGATCTGGGAACTTTACTGTTACAAAAGAGCTTCAGAAATCTTTGTGCAAAGCTTCCTTCTGATTTAAAGGTGTCTGATTTTCCTTGAGATTATTTTTAGGCAAAGTTCTGTTATGGAAACAAATTAAAAACCAGTACAAGTAGTCCTTGACTTACAACAGTTCACTTAGTGACCATTCAAAGTTACGAAGGCACTGAAAAAAGTGACTTACGACTGTTTTTCACACATAGAACCTTTGCACCATCCCCATGATCATGTGATCAAAATTCAGATGCTTGGCAACTGGTTCATATTTATGACAGTTGCTGAGTGCCAAGGTCATGTGATCATCTTTTGCGACCTGATAAGCAAAGTCAATGGGGAAGCCAGATTCATTTAACAAACGGGTTACTAACTTATCAACTGCAGTGATTCACTTAGCAACTGTGGCAAGAAAGGTCATAAAATGAGGCAAAACTCACTTAACAAATGTATCACTTAACAACAGAAATGTTGGGGTCCATTGTGGTTGTAAGTCGAGGACTACCTGTATTTTAAAAGAATAAATTATGACATATTTCTTGTGCCTCCTCTAGGTTAACAATGAATACAGATACAGATGTGCTACGTGTGAGAAAGCTTTTCGGATAGAAAGCGCATTAGAATTCCACAACTGCAGGACAGGTATGATAACAATCAGGTAACTCTGATTTATATGAAATGGTATTGGATTTTAATTCTCTGATAAGAAAAGACAAAATTGAAAAGTAGGTACAGATAGTCCTTGAATTACAATGGCAATTGTCATTAAGCAATGTCATAAAGCACTTTGTCACGTGATTGCATTGCTTAGCGATGGTAATCCTTGCAATCCCTGTTACTATTCATGAGTGAGAATCATGGATCAGTAAGTGAGCACCTCCTGATGGGGAGGGGGAGACTTACCAAAGCCACTTGCAACTTTCCTTTCTGGCTTCCCCATTGACTTTGTTTGTAGACAGCCAGCAGGGAAGGTAGAACTGTTGTAAGTGCAAGCTGTCTGCCAAGCACCCAGATTGCGATCATGTGACTGTGGTTGTACCGGGATGGCCAGAACTTTGAGGCCCAGTCATAACTCATTCAATGCTGCATAAATTTCAGTGGTTGCTGAACAAGTGTGCTGCCCCATTCATTCACTCACACACACAACTAACTGTGGTTTAAGTGAGTTTATTAATGTTCCCCAGCAATTCCCTTCACTAAGACTCAGAGCTGTCCCAATTAAGTCCAGCCACAAGCAGGCCAAGATTAGTCCTCAAAGCAATGGCCCAATAGTCCATAAAGCACTTGAAAGTTGCTCAAACAAATAACTCCACCAAACAAACTTAAATCCACCAGGCAAAAGTTAAATCCACATATGAGAGCTCACTTAGCAAGAAAAGTTCAGTCTCTTCAAGGCACAATTCCAAACACCGCATCAATCCAGGATGAAGCAGGAATCATGACGATCAAACAAACAGCTAGAAAACCAACACTTTGTTCCTAGCAATGCCACCTTGCGTATGCTGTGATAGCCAGCTTTCTGGTATAGCCCATAAAGGGGGCGGGGTCTTCTCTTCTCAAGTAGTTTGGCTGACCTCCGTTGCTCCTGCCTTTTCTCTGCCCTGCATGTTTTCGGATGAGATGCAGAAGGCAGTTCCTCCTCCTCTTCGCTTGACTATCTGCCACTGCAAGCTTTCCCCATCTGAAGCCTCCTCCAATTCTCTTTCGGTCAGCCGTTCAGAGACATTAATCAACTCACTTCCTGACCTACCAGGAATGGGCTCATCCTCCCTTGAGCTGACCTCTGAAGAGGAATCTGTGGAGTCGTCCAAGGAAGACATCACAACAAGTATTTGTTAACCAAGGGCTACTTGTGTGTCTTAATTTTCATAGCAAGCTAAAATGTGAATAATCTACAGATAATTTCATCCAAGTGAGATTTCAGATGATGTTTTATTGGTTATATCCTCGTTCTATCTTTTTTTTACTAGCTGAATTGTATATTGTGTTGTTTTCTTTAATTTTAAAATTTTACCGTATGATTAATCACTTTGAAACGGGTTGTTTTATAGCATAAGACAGAGAAAGCTGCTTCCCCTGTTTTAGAAATTGCTCCTGTAGATGTGTACAGGTAGTTCTCCACTTACAGTAGTTCATTTAATGATCATTCAAAGTTACAACGGCACTGAAAAGTGACTTATGGCCATTTTTTACATTTATGACCATTGCAGAATCCCCATGGTCACATGATCAAAATTCAGATGCTTGGCAGCTGACTCATATTTATGAAGGTTGCAGTGTCCCAGGGTCATGTGATCACCTTTTGCAAACTCCTGAGGAGCAAAGTCAGTGGGGAAGCCAGATTCACATAACAACTGTGTTGTTAACTTAACAACTGCAGTGATGCACTTAAAAACTGTGGCAGGAAAGGTTGTAAAATGGGGCAAATCTCACTTAACAAATGTCTCAATTGGCAACAGAAATTTTGGGCTCGATTGTGGCTGTAAGTCGAGGACTACCTATGTGATTTTTAAAATCATATAAATTAAATTTAGAGTTGTTAATCTCCTTTTCTTTCAGATGATAAGACATTTCAGTGTGAGATGTGTTTCAGGTTCTTTTCTACAAACAGTAATCTTTCAAAACATAAAAAGAAACATGGGGACAAAAAATTTGCCTGTGAGATTTGCAATAAATTATTCTACCGAAAGGATGTGATGTTGGATCATCAGAGGCGGCATCTGGAAGGTAAGTACATTTGTGATTAATGTTTTAAGATTAATGTACTTGAGTCTGTGATTGGGACTTTCAGTACTCAAGTTGTCAATTCAGTTGACAACTACTCAAAAGGTTGGTAGTGTTTGATGTAGTAATGATCTACTGTAAAAGATTACAAGAAAGCTGTGAACCATTCAAGGATAAACTATTTTCTAAAGCTATTATCTAAATTACGGATTTGTTGTTTGAGCTTAAAGATTGTTCACAAAATCTCTTTTGATGTTATAATTTATTACATGTGATTGAACTTAGAAAGTTTTTGGGAAATTAGTTGTTATTTTTGTTATTCTGGAAACATCCAAATTTACTTTTGCTTATAACCTATAAGGTGTTCCCATTGCTTCTTTAATAAGCATAGTGATGTTGAAATAAAATGTGCATATTCACACACAGATGCTATGATTACACATTTGTATCATGACAGCTGATGTTAGCATGTGTGTTTCAACATTTGCACAATAAAACCGCACGTTTTCATCCTTGCAGACATATATAATTTCTTTTTTTCTTCTTCATATAAATCCTTAGGAAGGGAAAGACACGTTAGCTTAAAAGTGTCTTGATTTAGCACAAGGATTCATCTGTTTGGAAACTCTTTCCAGGGAACTAGCTATCTTAGTAAAACAAGGATTTTATGGACTAGATTGTAGTCCAGTTAATCAGCTTCACAAAAGCTTGTGCTATGATAATTTCATAATTTGAAATTATTAGTCTTTAAAGCAACTAAAAGACATCTTAGATGTCTGGAAACAACTTTTTTCTTTTCTTGTCATTAAAGCCAGAGTACAATAATTTCTTGAATGCTAACAGAAAGGAGCAAAATGTTTATTACAAGGCACCACTTTGCTTTTGTTACATATTATTTCTATAGCCATTCTGGGTGTGTCTTGGGGAATCACGTCATGTTCTCCAATGCTTGAGTCATTGCAAGAGCCTGGAAAAGTCCCTGCATTGTTTTTTGTATTGATGTATAACAAGTGACTGTGAAATTAAGTCAGAAGGGAGCTACTTTTCTGCTGAAATCAGTGTTTGAAATAAACCAATTGAAGTTGCACTTTAAAAGAATTGGATATGAACATAACCCTTGTTTACAACATATTGTTTAGAATTTGTTCTCCTGGGTAAAAGTTTAGATTATTATCTTCTACTTATTCTGAAAGTTATAACCAAAAGGAAAAAACAGAAAAACTGATAATAAATTTTCAGAATGATTTAAATGTTTATTACTATTTTAGCTTCTATAATAAAGGGGTAATCCTTGCTTTAGCCAAGAGTGTTTTTCAGTACATGAGTAATTGTTTAAGTAACTTGTTGTTCTAATATAGAGAGTAATGACAATCCAGATCAGGGTGGGCAATTGATTCTCCTCCAGCAAATGAAGAACTGCAGTTTATAACATCTCTTACCACTGGCTTCTTTGGATAAAGCTGCTGGAAGTTGTATTCAAATCAGGAAGATAATAGCTTCTGTTGAGCTAGGAAGTTCTATAGGAATTGAACCAATGCCCTGCAATGAATAGAGTCAGAACTGTGTGCAGCAGACAAAAATTAAACCACGTCATTTCAGCACATAAGTAAGGCTTTATCTCTCAGTCCAATCTGTGCACAGACAAACAACACAGCTAAATCAATTATGTAGAGTGTGTTATTTTGTTATTGTTACGCCCTTTATTGTTTGGATCACATTAGTAATATGTTACTAATTGTTAAAGAGAAAATTGGAAATCATGGTTCTGTGTTTTTCTCTTGGTGGGAATTGTTACTTTAAGGAGTGAGACGGGTTAAAAGAGAAGAATTCGAGCACAATGCAGAGAATATGGTTCGCTACAAGAAAGAGCCTTCCAGATGCCCAGTGTGTGGAAAGGTAGGATTTCCCATTGACCATAATTAGTGTGTGTGGGGAGGGGGCAGGTAGATGTTAGAGATATGTTCATGCAAGGGAGTACAACAGCTTTGTTACACTGATCCAGTATTTATGATCATTAAAAGCCATATGCAACTGACAAAAATCCTGCTAAACAGCATAACCAATGAATCCATGGATTTAGTGCATACTTCAAGCAACTTAGTTATTGTTTTTTATTATCCTGCCTTTATTATTTTTATAAATAACTCAAAAGTGATGAATGTATACTCCTTCCTCCTATTTTTCCCACAACAACAGCCCTGTCTTAGCCCAGGATGGTGACGAACAGCAGAGTATCATCTGTTCATTCTTTGCTCTTGGTTGTTAGTTGCTGCATGTAATATTAAATAGTAGCAGGGAAAGGAACAAGATTTATGGTACCTCACAGCAGAGCACCCAAGGAGTCTACCTTCCATTATCTTTTTGGGGTCACCTATAAAGACTATCCAGAAACTACAGGTGATCCTGAAGTGTAGTGGCCTCATTGCTAGTAGGTGTAGTGCCTGTAGTACCAATGTCACATCACAATAGGTTATTTTGATAAAACCCACTACTGTATTTTTTGAGTTATTGGTATTTTTATTGTATTGTATTTAAGTTAAATAAGGAGATAGATTTTATTAAATCAATTCTGCTGAATTTTTGGTAATTTATAAATGAAATCATTGAAATGAATTGAGAAAACGTGAATAATTTTTATCAATATTTTTTGTCTCCAGATTTTTTCGTGCAGGAGTAATATGAATAAGCATCTTTTGACCCACGGAGATAAGAAATATACGTGTGAGATTTGTGGCCGTAAATTTTTCAGAGTCGATGTTCTGAGAGATCATATTCATGTTCATTTTAAGGTACAATATTTAGCTGTGTGTAATAATTTTATGCCAGGCTGAAGCTCAGCAGGAGTAGGAAGAAGTTCCTCAGAAATACTGAGGAAACATTGAAAGTGAGAATGCTTGAATGATCATTGCTGAACTGTTTAACGACAGATGAAATCGCAAATTGGGAGAAGGTTCCTTCCAAAAGTTGTTTTTGGAAGCTTATAAAAATGAACAAACAGGAAGGTAATCTGATCTCCACAGGAAAATTGTTATACAGTCATCATACTGCAACAGAAAAACTGTCTCTTTGCTTTAGCCTCCAATCCTACTAATAGTGTGAGACTTCCAGTAGTTTCTCCCTGCTAGATATAATTGGTTGGTCTGAAGTGGGTTGGAGAAGGCCATCCTGAAGATGCCCAACCAGAAAGGACTTTATAGGTCAAAATCAGCACCTCCAATTGGCAACCAATGTAGAATCTGCAAAACTGGTGTTTTGTGCTGCTAATATGAAAGTTTGTGGACTACTGCATTTTGAACCAGCTGCAACCCAAATAGAGCACATTACCATAGTCCAGTTGGAGACTAGGATGCTGATGTATCAGCAGAAATTCTAACTTGCTAGGATTCAACTTCAGTCTGTTCTCTCCCATCCAGACCCTGACAGCCTCCAAGCACCAGGAAAGAGAGAACATGATCTCCCCCATGGCCCAGGGTGAGGATGCACAGCTAAGTATCATCAACATATTGATGATACCACACTCCAAAAGATTGCATGACATGTCCCAGCAGCTTGATAGAGATGTTTATTTATTTATTTACCTATCCAATTTATGTTGAAAATCAGGGGAGATAAGACTGATCCTGCAGCATCCCACAAGTCAAGAACTACTAGGCCAATATTTACTCTCCCACCAATACAGATCAGCCCAGAATCTCCCACTAAAGAAAATAGCTTCAACTCCCAATCCTTGCAGGTGGTCCAAAAAGATACCATAGTCAATCAGCATAAAAGTCAACAAGAGATCTAAGGACTATCTCATCCAGGTCCCGAGACAGGTCATCCAGGAGAATGACCAATGCTGTCTCCATCCCCAAACCAGGTCTAAACCATGACTGAAAAGGGCCCAAATAATCTGCTTTCTCTAGAATAATTATAATTTAACATCAGAGAGAAGCTTAGCAACAGGAGAAAAATATATGAGGCAACAAAACATGTAAACTGTTTTTTCAGAGGTTTTATGAAAACATTACAGAGTAATTACAATAGCATAAGCTTCCTTTTGGGTTGAATAAGACAATTCATTTGAACCATCCTCTATACAGGACATAGCAATAATGGATGACCACCAGAGAGAAGAATTTATTGGCAAAATTGGAATCTCTTCAGAAGAAAATGATGACAACTCAGATGGAAGTGTGGATTCTGAGCCCCACAAGTATAGCTGCAAAAGGTGCCAGGTAGTTTTACTCCTTTCAACATTTTGGGGTGGGATTGGTTGAAAGTGCCATGAAAAATGTTGAAGATAGTGAAAAAATATTCCAACATATTTCCTGATCCAGAGGTCTCTACGGTATGTTTTATTAAACACATACATTTCTTGCACATGTAAGCTTTTGCTTTTCAGTAATGATGGATCTTTGCATGCAAAAAGGATACATTTTGCCTCTATTGAAATAAAAAGATGTACTGTAAACAAGAAATCTTTATACATGTATTGTCATCATTGAATTAAAATATTATTGGAATCTTTGTATCTGGTGGCAGGACAACAGATTTGGCCAGTAGACACCCTTAGTGTAGATCATAAGTTCTCCAACAGAACTCTAAATTGTTTCTCAAATATAAATAGATTGTGAATAGTTTTAATTAAATGTCAATTATATTACTAAAAAGGCATTATTTTAAAAAGGCAGGTTCACAAATCAACAGCAATCCACTCTTAAATAGAGTCTTCATTTAATGTCTCTAATTGGGACCAGAATTTCTGTCACTAAACAAAGTGGTTGTTAGACAAAATGTTGCATGATTGTATTGTCATTGCAACAGCCATAACTTTGAGGACTGGTCATGACTATAATTTGTTCAGGGCCATCATAACTTTGAATGGCCATCAAATGAATGGTGATTAAGCAAAGACTACTTACGTATATATTCCACTTCCATTATATTTTCTGCTATATTTTTAATATGTATTTTTGTGGAAGAATTTTTGCAACACAAAAAACAAACTAAACAAGTTAGACATGAGAGTGTTTTTTTATCATAGTAATTAATATCCATAGCTGGTAATGATACATATCTCCTTAAGTGTTGTGCATTCACTGCTGTTTCATTTTTCAGTTAACGTTTGGCCGAGGTAAAGAGTACTTGAAACACATCATGGAAGTTCACAAAGAGAAAGGTTATGGTTGTAGCATCTGCAACAGGCGCTTTGCTTTGAAGGCAACTTACCATGCTCATATGGTCATACATCGGGAGAACTTACCAGACCCCAATGTGCAAAAGTAAGCAAAAAAAAAAATCTCAGAGAGCTAAATTAAATGCACTCTTAACAGCTTTGCCTGGGTAAATGTTGCATGCAAGCAGTTTCATAAACTTAATGATGAAACTTTAGCAAGCTAAAGTGAGGGGAATGATGGACTGTAAAACTGGCTTGGTTTTATTTTTACTTAAAAGTTATTTATTTATCTCTCAAAAACAATTTTGCAAATTCCTGGTAGCAACCAGTTTCCTTGTCATAGAAGAGGATATTGTTTGAAAGGTAGTATAATCAGTACTAGAAAGAGCCTTGGATAGTACAGTGGTCTAAAGCACCCTGTTATTAACAGCAGCTGCCTGCAATTATTACAGGTTCGAATCTCACCAAGGCTCAAGGTTGACTCAGCCTTCCATCCTTTCTAAGGTAGGTAAATTGAGGACCCAGTTTGTGGGGGCAATAAGCTGACTTTGTATAAATATACAAAAGTATGAAGGCTATTGCTTAGCGCATTGTAAGCCGCCCTGAGTCTCCGGAGAAGGGCAGCATATAAATCAAATTAAAAAAAAAAAAGTACGAGAGTGTAGTGGTTAAGGCAACAGACCAAAAACCAGGAGACTGTGAATCCTAGTCCATCCTTAAGCAGGAAGCCAACTTACTGCCATTGGGCCACCCACTCTCTCTCAGTCCTAGAAAACAAGCTATGGCAAACCACTTCTCAAAGCTTGCCAAGAAAACTGCAGGGACTAATTCAGAGTCAACTCTGACTAGAAGGCCTAAAAAAACTGTCATAACAATAGCAGCAAAATAAAATTGAAAATGCTTCTTCATTTGATTCTGTCAAGACATTGTGACTAGAGTATGTGTCAGAAATAGCCTTGGGAAACGGCTCTATGTGCAGGGAAGGAGAAAAGAATGAGAAACAGCATTTCCAGGGCAGGAATCCATGGAGGAACTATATTTTTGAGAGTGCCAAGCCAGCCCTTCTCACGTCAACATCTTGTTAGATATAGTGAGACTAGAACTCCCAAAGGACATGTGGTGGAAAATATGGGAATTGAGGTCCCTATAAATACTATGTTAAAGAAAGCTGAGTTAGATAGGGAAATTTACTGAAATGCACAGTTCCAAGTGGTATAGTTATAGCCATGGTATAGTTATAATAAGGTATTTTCAGTATTTACTTTCAAATAAAAAATTATCCTTAAAAAAATCTTAGAAGTTGATCCTTATTTCCCATTTTAGATATATTCACCCATGTGAAATCTGTGGAAGAATTTTTAACAGCATAGGAAATTTAGAACGACATAAACTTATTCATACAGGTAAACTCATTCTATTTCTTCTTTCTGATAAATATAAATAAATAAATCCATAATTCTATAAATAAATCCTATAATTGGGAAAAGCCAATGAATATTGATTTTTTTAAAAAACTGAAACTCTTCTGAATACCTACATTTTGCTGGTATGGACTAGAAAGATATTTATACATTAGACAAAGCTCATGCAAATTATAACAGAGGGGCAGTTCAGTCTTTGCTGAATATTATGTTTTAAAGTGGTAACATTGTCCACATTTGTTGCTTTTGTTCTGTTCAAGTCATCCTTGCAAGGTGGAGTGTATGGGTAGGTGGTTCACAACAGTCTGGAGGAAAAACTGCTGTAGCTGGACAACTGAGAAGAATTGGCTTTCCCTTCTCTAACACCTGTTTTAGTTGGATATTCCATCTGGATTCCATCCAGAATAGAAACCTGTTGTGGTCACTTTTCTACCCTCCAACTTAGTATATTCAACATTTTAAAATATCTTATTTGCTTTAGTTATTCTGATACTGTATTTTTTAATCTTTCCTTCCTCCCCTCTCATAACAAGTATTCTTTTACTTTCACTTGTATCTTGCCACACCTTAAAATTCTTCTGTTCAGTTCTGTAACTAATAAAGGACACTTAGATTTCCTTGTATTTGCCTCTGCCTTATTTCACATAATTTTTTTCAATCTTTTTCTTGAGGGAATAGGAAGGATTTTGGCTTTTTTAATTTAAGGGGGCATTTTTGTTGGTTTTCTTTTTATTATTAAAGAAATTAAAAAATATGATTTTTTTGTGAAGGGGTGAAAAGTCATGCTTGTGAACAATGTGGCAAGTCATTTGCAAGGAAGGACATGTTAAAAGAACACATGAGAGTCCATGATAACATCCGAGAATATCTATGTGCAGAATGTGGTAAAGGTATGGCATGAAAATATGAATTTCCATGGCTATTTAGATTAAATTATTTTTTTTCACAAAATACTGAAATTGAGCATTTAATTTTATATGAAAATGTGATCTTATAGTGTGATACCCTGCTTCATTTCTGTTGGGTTTGTATGTGGTGTCCTAAGCACATTCTTATTGACTCTGAAATGGAGTAAGAAATCATAGCTGCTGGTGTTGATGCATTCTTGGTTCAGGTCTGCTCTTAATGGAATCTCAGCCACAGAGTTGGCCTTAGCATTAGGCAGAGTTAGATGGCCACTTCAGAAAGCTGACATTAGATATGTGCCAGCTATTAATCATAACAATTAATGTCATTGTAGACATACAAGAAAGGAAGCTGTTCCTGTTCCAGGAACAAACTCTCAAAATAGGAAGAGAATCGTAGTATTTAGAAGACTGTCCCTTATGAACATGTTTGCAGGCCATGATTATTATAGTTTTGGACATGTTCCCATTGACCTGTCTCTACTGCAGATTGCAGATGGCTCCCTCTCCGGTTTCAGGATCAGATTCTTAGCAGAACCCACTTGTATGTAATGCTGCCAAATAAGATAATTTAAATCCTGTGCTGGTGATTAGTCCCAGTCAGTCTGGCACAGGAATGCCACTGAGGAGGAATAGAAGATGACCATAAATGCCAGCCTAAAAGTATGGGCAGCTCACTTACAAAACAGGACTCGGCATAGAATATAGCCTCATTATGAATCATCTGGTCATCTAACTAGACTGAAGAGCAGTACCACTAATCCTAAAATCGGACCTGGGCCAGGTGAAAAAGTACCTCCAACTAGTGTAAAATGGCAAAATTACAACTAGAACCATTGAAATAGTTAGGATGAATCCAGTTGAAGGGCCTTCAGTGTCCATATCAGTGAAATATACAAAAGGCATTGCTTATCACATCTCCAGATTGGCTAAATCACCAGCATCTGTTGCAGGTTGTCCATCTGATTTTCATGAAACCTCAACAAAACAGCAGCATCCCTCTCACCTTGGCCATGACAGTGAGCTCTTCTTAGTCCCAAAGCAAGAGGGGATTGCTGTTTTGGATGCTCTGGGCAAAAGGATGACTCTGGTCCATTCTCACCTTTTTTAGTGCTCTCCATGGTACAACATAAATTAAACTGCTTGAGGCATCATAATTATACTTATTTTGAATTCACTCCAGTAGAGTACTATTTACTCCTCCTGTTTTTCTTAGCAAATCTGATAATTTGAGATTTTTAAAAATCTGCTTGTAATGTATTATGTCTATTGTGCGTTATGCTATAAGCCACTTGGAGTCATACATTGAAGAGACATAAAAGCATTTGTCATGCTTACATACATACTGTATAATGAGCTTACATGGAGTTTCAGCAGTCAAGACCATCTTGAGTAACCAGTCACTTGGTACATCTTTAAATGGTCCTACAAAAGGCACGAAATTTGTGGCACTAACAGCAGAAGTCCTTAAGTGCCCCCTGCACATTCTTTCCTAGAAATCAGCCCACTGAAAGTCCTAATTTAATCTTTGACACTGGAAAAGTTGGGGAACTCTCAGAGGGATATAGGCATATCTCTACAAACAGGAAATCAGGAGAGTTGAAGTTCCCACTCAACAATTTACAGATAGGTTAGAAAATACATTACCACAGCCAGCAAAATGCTACATCTCATTTTCTGTAGAAGGGCAACTGCATCAGGAGCCTTATTGGCTGACTACTGTTAATAAATACTTATTGAGTAACTCTGGGTTAAAATCACTCTTGTAAAACATTGTAAAATAGATTGGTTTGTGTCTTCAGACTCCGATTTTGGCTGCATTGGGTCACAGAGTGCTATAAATTACATGCATTCCATGAATATTGCTCTGAAGGTCTCTTTCTTGCCAGCTCCAGCTCCAATGAATGAGAACATCAATTACATATATTATGGAGTACGTTTTTGATCTTCAGAAGATCAGCAGTCCCACCCTATTTAGAAGAGGAAATAGATTAAGACCAGGTGGCCCAAGGATAGAGATAAGTCTAACTGCTGTTTTTCTTGCATGTTTTTGAATGAAGAGAGCCAGTATGGTATAGTGGTTAAAGTGTTAGATCAAGGAAGCCTAGGGTCAAACCCATCCTCAACTGTAGAGTCTCAGTAGATAACTTCAGGACAGTCACTCATTCTTAGCCTAACCTACTTCCCAGGATTGTTCTGGGAAAAAACTGGAGGAGAGGGTGCTATATAGGCTACCCTGAGCTCTTGGAGGAAGGCAAGATATAAATGTAACAATAAATAAAATATAACTAAATGAGCTTAATATGGCTTGCCCGCCATGTTTTAGCATAGAGTTTATTCCTTGCAGGAATGAAAACAAAGCATGCATTGCGACACCACATGAAGCTGCATAAAGGGATAAAGGAGTACGAATGTATGGAATGCCATCGGAAATTTGCACAGAAAGTCAACATGCTTAAACATTATAAAAGGCACACAGGTGAGCCCCATTGATAGGTGCTTCGTAGATCCTGCAGAGAATGAGTCAAATTGCCTGGAAGTTGTTGGGCTTTGAATTAAGAAGTCAGTTCATTTTTATGGCACTTATACTCCAGGTATCTTCAGGAGTAAACAGTACAACTGTATACACAGTCAGTTGTTCCTAGGAAATGTCCAAAGAGTTTGAGCTGCTATATTTTTGACATGGCTACTCTCTCACACACACACACCTTCAGGGTATTTAATTTAGTCAATAGTCTGTTTCTTTTTATCGCTGCATTTAATCCATTTACATTTAAGGATATTGCTTTTATTTCTTCTTCCATGTTTACTTGTTACTAGGTTGTAAATGTAAATGGATTAAATGCAGCGATAAAAAGAAACAGACTATTGACTAAATTAAATACTCTGAAGATGGACATAATATGTTTACAAGAAGTTCATATTAGAAAACAATACACCACACACACACACACATACACAGAGTGTAATGATTATGATTAACATTCTTCAGCCAAATATAATTCTAACATATTTTATCTTTCTGGGAATAAATATTTTTATTTTCCAATAGAACATCAGTAAAGTGATGCATTGAAATATACATAATATATTCACACCGAAACACAACAAATAACAAAAACAATAATTAAAGCCAGTTTAAAGCAATACATTTTAGCATATTTGCTAAACTAAATTTGCAAAGTATAGATTGAAAGAAGTAAAAAAAAGGCTTGCTAACATAAATGGAAGAACTGATTACAAAAAGCTGAAGGATATTTGGATTTTTGAAACATGTTAGAGAATCCTCCCCCTCCCCCCCAAAGATTTGTTCCCCTGCCAACAAAACATGGTCCATTCTTTGGAGAAAGAGATCCAGTCTAAAAAGACAAACTGCTTATCTGCAGAAATCATATCCTACAAAGTTGAACTTTGGGTTTTTTGTCCTTCATCATGCTAAATTCAACATTGCCACTTCAGTCCTGAGACTTGTTTCTCATGAAACAATAAATGAGCAAAAGCAGGCTGTCATCGGTATGGTATTGAGAGCAGCTTATCCTGGGTCCCAAACAATCTTTTTTTCCAGAACTCTTATTCCTGTTGGATTCTTTTAGTGCTAAAGAAAGGCATATTGTTGTTACATACAATTTTATATTTGATATACAGCTCTATAAGAAACCATTGTTTTGGTACTTACCATGGTTTCTAATTAGCAGGGATCAAAGATTTCATGTGTGAGCTCTGCGGAAAGACCTTTAGTGAGAGGAACACAATGGAAACCCATAAACTAATTCACACAGGTAAATGTTAGAATATTAATCCTAAAATAAAAATAGGTCTTCCTAATCTCTTACACTGTTCTGCCTTTTTTGATTCCATATTAATCAATTAATAAATGCCTGCTTCATACATTATTGTAATGTATTTTCTATAATGCCTACATTCCTTCTTCCCTGAACTGATGCTTCTGAGAAGTATTGTATTGCAATGTTCTGCTTTGCCGTTGATTATTCTTTCTAGGATTCCTGCAAGTTTAGTCCCCAAACATTAGGCAAATACCAAGTTGAGGAAGCTGTTCTGCTCCAAAAATGAGGAACTCACAGTCTTCCAGATGGTGTTAAATTAATATTCCCAAGATAACTAATCAGTGCCATACTAAGCTGAAGCTGCTAGGATTTATAATTCAGAATAGTTCACAGAGGTTCCCTTTTCCATTTTTTTCACCATAAACTCATTAAACAATGCTAAAATTGAAGTCCTCAGAAATTGAGTATTAAGAAGTGTGATTACATATTAATACAAAGTGTTTTGTTTTACTAATAGTGGGGAAGCAGTGGACATGCTCAGTGTGTGATAAAAAGTATGTCACAGATTACATGCTTCAAAAGCATATCCAGCTGACTCATGATAAAGTAGAAGCTCAGAATTGTCAACTCTGTGGGACAAAAGTTTCTACTAGAGCTTCAATGAGTCGTCACATGAGAAGAAAACACCCAGAGGTGAGTATAGTGGCAGATTAACAAATCAGAATTTTTGTTGACTTCCTCTGGGACACAAAAGAAATGTAGATTCTTGTTCTGGGGCACTAATAGTAATCCAATAACTCAGGTCTCTTCAACCTTCACAACTTTACCACTTGTGGACTTCAACTCTCAGAATTCCTCAGCCAGTATAAAGTCTCCAAGTCCACAAGTGGTAAAGTTGCCAAAGTTGGAAAGCCCTGCAATAACTCACTTGTTTTCCTGTGGTGCTTATTAAGATGCTTCTCATCTCGACAAGGTTAATACATAATGCAGTGTAACTCTGCCCATAATTAAAGACCACATGAACCATGGTTTTTAATTTGGGAGAAATAGAAAGCACTAATTCCTAACATTAGCAAGTTAAAATAGAAAGTCATCTTTTTCTGATATAGTATTTAGGACACCTTTGTCTAAATATTCTGGTATTTTAAATTTTGTGTTTTTAACAAGAAGAGAAAGAACGACATACTTCAATGGATGTTCAAAATCTTTAAGACATACCTATAAAAAGAACCAGCTTAGAGCATTTTTTAATTTTGCATTTTTACAACCTTCATCCATAAGCTCTGGACCAAAAGATACAATATTTTGCCTCTACTTATAGTTTTATAGCCAATTTGGATGAAAACAATTCAGAGAGAAAAGGACCACAAAAAGTCACTGTGTTAATCAGTGGAAAGACCTTTTCCTCTCTTTCTTTGCTACAGAACATTGGAATGGCTGTTAATGTTAGAACAAAGAAGAAATCAGGGCTGTTGGTTTCAGTCGCAAAACAGACTTAGGCTTTTTTTTTTCTATTTTTCCCGTGTCTCCACAGCATTCTTTCTTACTAAGTGACTATCCTTTCTACATAACTCCAAAATAATGTTGCTTTGATTATGTCTTATTTTCAGGTTCTTTCAGTTAGGATTGATGATTTGGAGCAGCTGTCGGAGACCACAACTGTTGATGCTTCATCTATAGGAATTGTGCAGGTAAAGTTCACATATAGTCAGATTAGATGCTGTCTAAAGAGAAAGTCCATAGCTTGCAAAAAGAATTATCTAAGCATGCATGCTTGGGTGTTCTCAGGAACTTAATCAGGAAACCTTTTCAGAATACAGATTTTTATCCTATGGATAGAGATTTTGCAAACTCAGTAGCAAAAACAAAATTCATTGCTTTTATACTAGGCATACATTTGGTGTCATACATTTTACCATTTGTTGAATAAGAATACCTGTATATTGATGCATCTTATGAACAATCATATGTATCTAAATTAAGGTCAATGGATCTGAAATTTCTAGAGATAGAGACTCTCATACTTCTCCAGTTTTAGATGAGAGACTTGGGCACTTCTTTGAAGAGATACATATGGAGTTCAGTCACAGGAAAACCACAAATCTGTTACACTTTAAAAATCAGCAGTGTTCTGTTACTTCATGGATTAGAGCATATTTACCATCTGCATTAAATATTCCCCTTGGTTAGCAGCTACAATAAATGCTAATTTAAACAAAAAATCTAAACAATGGGGGCAGAAGGGTAAGAAATGCAACAGGTGTCATTTGTGATATTTTTATTTATTTCTTAGATTTATACTCTGCCTTCCCTTTGGGAGTTCAAGGCGGCAGTCATAACACTCCCTCCAAATTTCCCCTACAACTACCACCACCCTGGAAGGTAGGTTGGGCTGGAAAAACTGACCAGCCCAAAGTCACTCAGTGAGGCTCTATGACTGTGACTGAGGATAGACTTTTTTTTTTATTGAAAAAGTTTTAAAAGTTTTACATACATTTTCTCCCCCCTCCCCAACCACCCCCCCGACTTCCCAGAGCAAATACAAGATAAAATACAGCTCAAATTCTCTAAATTAAACTCCATTTCACACTTATCTTAATCATAATCATTAAACAAATAGATAAAAGGAAAGCAAGTCTTCTTTCTTCTTATTCCATCTAATTCAACAAAATTAATATCCATTTATAATTACAGCAGTTAATAAAACAATTAAATATTACCTAATCAAACCTATCATTACTCAATTTGGCTAATTGATACTTAACAAATTATTAGGTCTATACAATTTAACAAAATATTTTATAACTTCTTTCATTTAAAACAAAAACAACAACAACAAAAAAAAGGAAACCCTCATTCAAAAACCCCAAATTTAAAATAAAATACTATATAAACTCTTCTGTCCTCCACTTTTAAACCATCAAGGTCCAATTATAATTAAAACACTTAATAAAAAATAATAATAGTAATTTTTTTAATTAATAATCAAACCTCTTATTAATTTATCAATACATATTAACAAATCAACTAAGAACATCATTTAATAACTATATCAAACATTTAAGTTTTTCATACTAGATTAAACCAGTTGCTAATCTTGTCTTCACATCTTCCAACAGCATATAAAATATCTTCATTTGCGTCTACCCACCTAAATAAAAATTGCTTCTTTATATAACCCCCCCCCCGAGTGACTTTATAATTATATTTGAAATGGTATCCATCAAATCCAGTCAAAAATTAGATTAATAAATTCATCAGACGTATTAGGGAAACCACCAGATCAGCTGCAATTGCCCTAGGTCCATAGTCCTTTTGCCTTATATTTATTACCATCAAACAGGAAACTCCAATTTGCTATATTCAATAAAACTTCTGCGATTGCAATTAAGTCCAAATTTATTACAGTCCTTAATAAAATATTCCAAATCATTCAAGTCAGGGCATATTTCACAGCCAACACACCAGCATTGCTGTGATCTGTTTATTCTTCTCAAAATATTCCAATACAGCTGTAGGTTGCCTCCTCATCATCGCTTAGTTAACTGGCATTAAACTGCTGTCTGTTTTTTTTTCCCAAAAGTTCAAAATCTTTAAACTGTTAAACAATACTTTTTAAGGACCATCATCTCGTCAAGCAGGGTTATTTTCCATCTTTCCAGTCTTTCTTCTTTTCCTTTTTACGAACTTTCTTCTTAACTTTGATCCCTCTGCCTTTTTTTAACTCCAGTAAAATTTTGCAGTTTTTGGGATTGCATATTATAAAATTTTTGCAGAAAAACTTCTTCTGGAAACAGCTCTTTAAATGCAGATTGGGTTTTATAAAAAAAAATTCGTGTAACCAAAATCTCATCAGCTTCCAAAATTTCTTGCTCCTTATTCTGCACAGCATTCATCTTTGTCTCCTCAGTAAAAACTGCTATGATCTGTTGTTGTTCTTTTCCGTCTCCCAACTCTTCATTCAATCCCTCACTGCTAGATTGCAACTCAGTATTTGCATGTATTTCATTGTTTCCAGCTTGAGAAGCTTGAAATATAGTATCAATTCTTTCCAATAAAGCAGAGGTAATTGAGTTCCAAGCTTCCTCAAAATCAGACCATATCTGAGGGTTAGTTAACCCTTCTTTGCTTTCTTTGCTTTCAGAAAGACCAGCCATCTTACCCCCCTTCTTCCTTCCCTTCCAGAAGGACAGAAAAAAAAGAAAAAAAAAGAATATCAAAAAGAAAAGAAAAAGACCCTTTACAATTTGTAATTTGTATTGCTGCTTCAATTATTATTATTACATCCTTTCTTGTTTCATCCACTTTTCAAAAAGGAGTTTTACGTTTCAAAAAGGGGCTTGTCAATAATTACTTTTAACTTTCACTTCTTCACGCCCCATTGAAACTCAAATGCCATCTTGCTTTCACTTTCAGCTTAGGGAGAATCTTTTAAAGAAAGTAAATCTTTGGAGTTAAAAGAAAAAAAAATACTTGCTGTTTCATTCATGCTGCTTGTGCTCCGCCAGCTTGATTCAAAGAATATTTGTTTAAAGTTGGTTGCTGGGATGGTAACGACATCTAGCTCTGCAAAGCAGAGACATCCAGGGTGCGGAGTGCTGACAGGCTTAACGGGGAGCTCTCATCTTCGAGCGCCAGATTATGGGTAAAATCTGGCACTCTCAGGGAGCTCTACCCCACCCGTCTACTCACTTTCCCTCCTCGTACCAGGGGGAAAGTTTTCAAACCGCAAGACAGCTGATAGTCGCTGTTCTTGCGGTTCTACGGAGCCCTGGGTTGGCGCTTCAAAAAGAAGCGTCCAGCGATGTCGCAGTCCCACCGGAAGTCCACTCTGAGGATAGACTTGAACCTGGGTCCAAATCCATCTCTTTAGCTACTACATCATATTGGCTCTCTTCCTGTTAAAGTTCTATAATTATGTTTAATAGCTATTTCTATTCAGTCTCAAACATATATAAGATAGTTGAACACGATGATAACTTATAGTGGGGTAATTAGCCAGAATACAATTTTAGTAGCCTTTGTGCTATTTTAGTATGGACAATGTCTTGGCTGAGTCCTAAACAAGTAGAATCAAAGTTACTTATAATTTTCTAATCTTCCCATTTCAAATTAGAGTTTATCATGAAGTTCATTTATTGAAATAAAGTACTGTAAATGAGAAAGGTGATACTGAATTTCATCAAAATGTCTTCCTATAGCCAGATCTAGCTCTGGAACAAAGTGAATTACCAGAAGGGAAGCATACAAAAGCTCATAAACGAGGTCATAAACAGAAGCACAAACCTGGCGAAGAAGAGGAAACACAACTTCCTGAAGATTCTGCCTTCACTGAATATACAGAAAAAGAAGTGGAATTTACAGGAAATGTAGGAGATGAAACTAATTCAGCAGTGCAAAGCCTTCAACAGGCAAGTGCCACTTGCAAACCAAAAAATGGGATCGAAACTAAAAAATATGAGACTTGTATCAAATATGTTAATGCGTAGCATTTACACAATGATGTTTAAGAATTTACAAATGGATTTGTAAATATGCTTATAAGTAAAAGAAAGGAAGGGGAAATTAATAAAAATTAGGATTGTATGATACCACCGTGTATAAGTTCCCTTAGTGAATAAATTCACTCTAGTCAGAGGAAATAATACATCTTTTGGGGAGGGAAAAAAAGCTTGCCCTCTGCCGAATAGTCACTCTCGAATGCAGTAGGCCACATGCTGGATTTTATATTCTGCTCAACTAGTTACTTATGTATTGAGATGAAAGATTTCTGTAATTCTGTTGCCACAGGCATTCTCTCATTAGTCAGTTTTAGACTGCTGTAAAGCTCTACAGGAGTGGAGGCTATTAAAAATGGTTCTGACCTGGTATCTGATAAGTTTTATGAATGGACTTGGGATTTTTCCAGCTCATCTGCCATGATGCTGTTTAAACCCTGGGTAATATTTGGGCTACAGAAATAAGCCAGGTGGTTGACACCATTGTTCCAAAATGACCTTTTCCTTCTTTCAGAGTTTAGTGAACACTTTGGTTTATTAGGTGATGGATAAGAGCAGCCCGCATGTTTCTGTGCAGATAGAAAAACTCATGTAACTAATTGAATCAAAACAGAATGAGGCTTTTTTTTAAAGACTTGTTTGAAATCTTATTCCATGGCAGTGGGTACAGAAAAGAGGGCTTATTTCTCTATTTCCATTGGGTCTCCACAGAAAAAGTTAATGATGCTTATCCATAGTATGAGGCATTACTTCCATCATGATGTTGGGGGAGGAGAGCCAGAATATCAGTGTCTTGCTGTGAGCAATTTTCATTGTTCTTTACAGACAAATCACTGGATTCATTTCCGATGTCAGTATTGAGCTGAGTGTTGGGGAGGCAGTATATAAATATTTAAATATATAAATATATTTCTATCATCTATCTCCATCCATCCATCCATCTATCTATCAGTTGCCTCCCTAACACTTATCCCAATATTGATATCCAACTGAAATGAATCCAGTCATTTGTCTGTAATTTGCTTATGTGTCCAATTAAAGGGCACATAAGGACACTGATTGTCACCTTTAAAGCCCTACATGCCCTGGGGCCAGATTATTTGAAGGATCAAGTTTTCCCAATCATATCTGACTGACCACAGCAGGGAGGCAGGGGATGTTATGGGTCCCCTCTCTTAAGCAAACCCATCTACTGGAATCAAGCAGAACCATCTCCATGATGGCTCCCTCCCTGCAGAACAGAATCCTTGCGGAAATAAGATTGGTCTTCACTTTGACACTTTTTTGAAAAGCCCCGAAGCTATGGTTTTGCCAACAGACCTGGGGACTCCAGGTTGATATGGAGCCCATGATTGTTACCACTGGGATTGGGGTTTATTGGCTTTTGAATCATGGTTTTATTTTTGTAAACCACCCAGAATCACCGTGAGTAGGACTGTCGTATAAATTTTCTTAAATTAAATTAAAAATAGTGCTGGTTTCATAGAATAAAGGAATCTAAAATTAAACAAGTCACATTGGGGCTTTATGTGATGTGTTAATACATTCTCTAACACTTACACTTAACTGTTAACACTTACAGTTAATTAAAGCTAATACCATATTATCTTACAGCATAATTATAATTTTCTGTAATACTTATAAAATTACCATTGACTCAAAAATAATCAGATCATTTTGGATGAGAAAATGTTTAAATTTCAGCTACAGACAGAAGAGAATTTGTGAAATAGGAAGAGGATCCTATTTCAATATATTAGCATTAGCATGAATTTTGCTTCACATTTTAATCGAAACCTGACTGACTGAGTCTATTTATGAATTGCTGACATGATGAATACTTCCCAAGGAAATTTGTTTTAAATTTTCATTTATTCATTTTTTTTTAAATTTGATTTATATGCCGCCCTTCTCCGGAGACTCAGGGTGGCTTACAATGCGCTAAGCAATAGCCTTCATACTTTTGTATATTTATACAAAGTCAGCTTATTGCCCCCACAAACTGGGTCCTCAATTTAAATTTTCATTTAGCATGAAGCATATTGAGTATTCAGTAATGCCTTTAGCCCTTAATGTAGTGATAAAGATCAGTCATAATCACATTTATCCAATTTTTTACTTCAGCATTAAATTATTCCATTCTGTCATATAATATGGTTTATATTTCCAATTCTAATAATCACCTTGATAATTTCAGCCCTGTCAGTGCTAATTTTCGTCCCTCTTTTTTCAGGTTGTGGTGGCCCTTGGAGATCCAAATGTGTCAGCTCCTTCTAGCTCTGTTGGTTTGACCAATATTAGTGTTACTCCAATCACTACAGCTGCTGGAACCCAATTTACAAATCTACAACCTGTGGCTGTAGGTCACCTTGCCACACCTGAACGCCAATTGCAGCTAGACAATTCTATTCTCACAGTGACATTCGATACAGTTACTGGTTCTGCCATGTTGCATGGCAACCGCCAAAATGATATCCAGATACAGTCACAACCTGAGGCAACCAACCCCCCTTCAGTAGCTCATTTTATAAACCTAACAACTCTGGTGAACTCCATTGCTCCACTAGGGAGCCAAATATCAGAACAGCATCCCTTAACATGGAGGGCAGTGCCTCAAACTGACGTCTTACAGACTCAGGCCCAGTCATCCCAACAGACAGGACAACAGCAAGTTCAATCTGAACAGCAGCAGCAAATGTACAGTTACTAACTTTTACTTGAAAGAAGACAACCAACCTCTGAATGGGTTTGCAGAAGCCCATTGGACACCAAATCTAAATCAATTGCTGGAAACCAAACATGGGGAATAAAAGGCTTATACTATGAGATATATGCTGATGTTAACCCAGAAACTGGAAATGCCAAGCCCTTTACAATTTCACACTTAGAGAAATCATTGCTACTTTAGCAAATTATGGGTACTGTTAATAAGCAGCAGGAAATAGATATGAGGCAGGTTTTAGAAGACTTGAGATCAATTAAGAAAGAGGTGGGAGTAAATGCAATTATACTGTTTTTAAAGCAGCAGCAGCAGAATGCTTCAATGTAAAGCTAGGATATGCCTGCCTGGGGTACAAGAGCCTAACTGAGCAAAAAAAATAATATTTTTTTTAAGTTTTGCTTTTGCTTCCATAGACCAATCCATTGCATCTAATGGAACAAAGTAGGTGGAAGTTGGGTGGGGATAGTCTGTGATGTGATATGTGCTTCATTTCATGTATCATTTCCATTATACTGATGGAGTTACCACTCTACACATAAGACAACATGGTGTTTTACCTGAAATTAGATAGTCTAATGTTAAAGTAATATTTTATGGTCTCTTACCTAATAAAATTAAAACCTGAATCCATCTCATGATCTAAATCTGTAATGAGATAATATATTTACAAAACTGCTTGCTAATTAAGTATAATGCTTATCTAATAGATGGAAAGCAGTTCTTCCCATTGAAATTGATTTGCCAGTTGGTCATTAATTCACCAATTTGTCTGTTCTATCATGTCATAAATATTTGGGTCCAGGTGGGTGAAATTTTTCCGTAATACCCTTCATATTTCATTCTGTGTTCCTGGCAGATATTTGCAAATTGAGAGACCCTTTCCAAACTGACATCATATAACCACTTTATCATTCATAGCAACTGATAGGACGGTTCTGTTTCTGGAACCAAAAATGCATAGCAGCTTACTATCCAGGTGCAAATTAGAGTATAATATCCATTGCAGGTGATACTGACCACAAAGAGGTAGACTGAACAAAGGCTAAAAAAAAAATATTTGTCCTAAGCAAAACATGGAAGAAAATTCATGTTATCCACTCAACTTAAAGGGAACATTTCTGAACCCTTACATGCTGTATCTGCTTGACGTTGTTAAATGCAAGTTCAGTCTATGTCATCTGTGTATGCTCATTAAATAAAAGAGAGTAGCCCAATGGTTGATGGGGAAAAAATTGAATAAATCTTGCCTTTGCCTTTGTGAACAGTACTTTTTTCTAGGCAGGTAGTGAGGAACATATGTTTAAACTATTGCCTATAAATTGACCAATGATTTTCTTAAACCTATTTCTGATAACAAATGGATTTTGCTATTAACAAGGAATATTTTCTAACGTTAGTATATTAAGGGCTTGGATTATAAAAATTGAGAATCAGTTAAGTCTAAGGAAATACAAATGAAACTGGCAACTAAATATTTATTTTGTGGAGGATCTCTTCAGAATACTTTATTGTTGTTGTTCAGAATACTTTTGTTTATTTTGTTTCCTGTACCGAACAGAAGTTAAGACTTGATCCATGATTCCTCCTCAATGATTAGGAAAACCATACATTACATTAATTTCTCAATGGAAACTGGCTAGCACAAAGTTTTATGTAACACCTTTCCAAAAAGGCTGAAAAAAAATGTAGCGAAGCATCCTACATATGTATATAGTCCTAGGTCAGGGGATATGGGCACCAGTATGTTAGTTTGCAAGACGGTCTCTGTATTAGAGGTCTTAGCTTGCATAAATTAGGATAACCTTGAAAGCAGGGCTTTGGCTGCATTTATGGCATAGTGGTCAAAACGTTGCAGAATTAACCAGAACAGTTCTTAGTGTTAAAAGGAAATACTGTACGTGGTACAAATAAAGATAGTAACCTAGGCTGCAGCTTTTCTATCTTACTTAAAAAATTACACAAATGCCTTGATTGATCAAGGTTACATTAAGTAGTGAAACTATTATCTTTAAGTACCTAACTTACTCATTTCTTCCATTCTGCATAATATAAAATGGAATAGCATGATGGTATGTTTATGTACACATGTATGCTACAATAAGGTTATAATGCAGTAGGCGATAGCTGGTAACAGAAACCAAAATACATGCCACAAGGCTTTTCCCTTCACAGGACTGTGAGAATCCCTAAGGAACATACATTTTGTCACCAAGCAAACTTCAGCCAGATGCTATTTTAGAAGTCCTACATTTCATGAATGAGGGTTCTGCAAGTTACACCAAATTCTGATTTGATAACTTTATGGAGAACAGCATCAAACAGTGATTCATTAAGAAAATTAATTTGGTCACACTTCAATTTTCATTTCCATTGGTTAAGTAACAATTACGTAAGAAAATATTAAACCAAACTTATTTCAGAAGAGAGTATCAAAATTTGGAATGCATAGTTGTATTCCCTAATGTATCTGATCTCCTGAAATTTATAGCCACTGGATATCAGAAAGCCATTCCTGTTCAGCTTCAGAGGGAAATGATTATCTCCATATTATTCATTTATAAAAATTCTGTCATAAAGTAATTCCAAGGAATCTTTAATTCCCCAGAAAAAGATAATTCGCACAATAATTTCAAAAAAATTACTGATACAATTTGGCTTTACTCCAAAATTTTATAGTAGTATATTCATATAATGGATTTTGATGTTATAGTTCATGAAACGGACCTGCAGTAAATGGTTATTGGCCATTTTGGAAAATGGCTTTCATAGACTTCTGCTTGCCCATCCATTTTTGAAATGCAAAGTGATGTCTTCTGTATTATTTGGAGTGGAAACTATCAGTAATCCATTTGGACTTCTAATGCAATAACCAGACAGCCATATTGCTAGTAATGCATTAATAAATGCAATACATTCATGAAAAACCTTAAGACAATTTAGTTATTCTCTGCTCTGTCTTTGATGGGATTTTCCCCCTAACGAAGGCTAAGAGATAATACATTATTGTCTCACTTGCTGAAGAAATGTTAAAAATATATAGCCAACACTGGCTTTTCTCTGTTTAAGTTGTGCTTTATAGTTCTTATGAAAATGGTTCTTTCAGAGATGAGTTTTGACAGAGTTTTCTTAGTCCTCTAGCAACTTATGTCAGGACCAAATTAAGAGGCAGCACTTCTAGTCACAGTTCACCTCAGTCATGGACAAAGCCGTATTCTTGGAAGGGTTTTGATTCCTAAGGCTCTTCATGGAGCATCTTAAAGCAAATAGATAAACCCTTCCTTCCTTTTTCTTGTGACCAACTTCCATACAGAGGACTCAGAGACTACATGGACTCCCATTTTCCCCACAAAATAATTTTGTTTTAAACAAAACTAATTTTGGGGAAACTGTTCATTCTTTTTAGTTTTTTTTGGAGGTGTTGCATAGAGTAAGGACCATCGCGGTAATAAAATTCATAATATATGACACTTCCAGCTCATATTTAAAATAGTCTTTATTTTAAGTCTGTTTGTTGAGCTTATTTCATTACTGAGTATAGATGTAGACTAACCTCAGACCTATCAGGCTATTCATAAAGATAAACTCCAATTGATCACTTCTCCTATCCAAATCAGGAGTGAAATGCTCTTGGTTCAGACCAGATCACCCGATCCGGTAGTGATGGAGGCGGGTGGTTCAGAGAATCGGTAGCAAAAAACCCCCCCCCCCCCCCCCCCCGCCCAGCTGAGCAGCACAATCATCAGAGGCTTTTTTTTTACTTTTAAAAGCATTTTTCTACAACCTCTTCCGATGAAAAAATGCTTTTAAAAGTAAAAAAAAGCCTCTGATGATCACGCAGCTCAGCTGGGATCATCAAAGGCTTTTAAAAGAAAGAACCTCTTTTTTTCTTTTAAATGCCTCTGACGATCCAAGCTGAGTTGCCTGATCGGCAGAAACTTTTTTTCTTTTAAATGCCTCTAATGATCAGGCAACTCAGCTTGGATTGTCAGAGGCATTTAAAAGAAAAAAAGTCTCTGCGGATCAGGCAACTCAGCTGGGATCATCAGAGCCTTTTGAAAGCATTTTTTTACAACCTCTTCGCCAAAGAGGTTGTAGAAAAAATGGTTTTAAAAGTAAAAAAAAAATTGGCCACACCCACCCAGTCACGCCCACAGAACCAGTAGTAACAAATTTTAGATTTCACCACTGATCCAAATGCATACCAAGTCTAACTCTGTTTAGCTTTTGAGATCACCAATGTTAAGATTGGCTACGTCTGCCATCTTGCTACAGAAGGGAATCTTCAGGAATGGTTCCAGCTACAGCTGGCTTAGCAACCCAAGATTGACAAGTTTGACATTGCACAGAATTTTGATTCTGTAATTTTTCTCTCTCTGATAAAAAGGACAGAAAAAATGCATAGGATTGCCAACTCCTGTTGAAACCACTTCTGTAAATTGTTCCATTGCCAGTAAATATATTCGTTAATTCTAGTATGTAATTGTGTGACAAACCATTAGTGTTTGATAAAGCCACTACTGTCTCCTAATGCATCTGGTAAATGACCCAATGCTGGCAACCTGAATAGACAGAATTTATATTTTGTTTTTCAGAACAGGCCTTCCATATATCTCTTTTTACCAGTGATGTAACTGGTGAAAATTAGGCAACATATTTCTCATTCCACAAAGGTTGTTAGGAAGATCAATTTACTGGCTAGACCAGGGGTCCTCAAACTTTTTAAACAGGGGGCCAATTCACGGTCCCTCAGACTGTTGGGGGGCCGGATCGGCTGGGTGGGCATGGCTAGGTGGTCATGTGATTAGGTGGGCGTGGCCAATTTAACAGTCCATTGAACAATGCACACAAATTAAACTAATTTGTTTTGCTCCTGGGGATGTTTTATTTGCTTTTGTTTGCATGTTGCTCTTTTGGTTGCCTTTTCTTTTTACTAAATCGTTTTGTCAGTTGTTTAGGAGTCTAGTGGTCCACTTCAGGAAACTCAGTTTTGCAGTAATTCTTCTCAGCCCCAAGGAGCTTGAGAAATCTCTCTCTGTCTCTATCTCTTTGTCTCTCTTTCCTTCTCTCTCTCCCCCCTCTCTCTTTTTCTCTCTCTCTATCTCTTTCTTTCTCTCTCTCCTTTTCTCTCCCTCTTTTTCTCTTTCTGTCTCTCTGTCTGTCTGTCTCTTTCTTTGTCTCTCTCCCTCTCCCTCCCTCTTTCTCTCTCTCTCCTTCTCTCCCCCTCTCTCCCCCTCTCTTTCTCTTTCTCTCGCTATATCTTTTTTCTTTCTTTCTTTCTTTCTTTCTTTCTTTCTTTCTTTCTTTCTTTCTTTCTTTCTTTCGCTCTCCCCCTCTCTTTCTCTTTCCTTCTCTACCTCCCTCTCTCTTTCTGTCTCTCTCTCCCCCTCCCTCCCTCCCCCCCCTCTCTCTATCTTCTGGAGGTGGGGAAGGTAAAAAATGGGCCGTTTTTGCCTGTTTTTTGCCTCCTTCCACCATCCCCCCTCCCCTCCACAAGCATTCTGCAGGCTAAAATTGTTGAGCTTATTTTCCGGTTCCAGGCCGCAGGGCTCCCGAAGGCAAGTCCTGCACTCTGCTGAAGGGTGGGCGGGACGATGTAGGTGGGGCAACCTCATGGTGCTCCACGGGCTGGATTAATTGCTTCAGCGGGCCGCATGCAGCCCGCGGGCCGTAGTTTGAGGACCTATGATCTAGGCTAACTTGGAATTCTTTATGTACAATTTTTGTCTTCCCTCATGCTTCCTTGTATTCACTCTTCCCTAATCAACTTTTTATATTTAGGGTTTGATTGTATTGATTTAATTCAGGAAAAACTGTATAATCACACAACTAGCTCTTGTATTTCTGAATAGGTACGACTTTGTTGTTTTATATTTTTAAGCTTTAGACAGGAAGATCCAAGAGATACCAGGGTACCCCTACAGATAGCTTGCTGGGCTAGGTGGCTGGACTCTATACTCAATAACTTTGTATAATCGCTGTCATGCAAATCAGGTGTCTGTGAAGCTACAATGAAGGTGGAGAACCATTTCACTGAAAGAAAAGTTCAATAAAAATTATACAGTAAGAGTATAACCAAATACAAAGAGAGCTTCTCTCCATTAGGTCTGCTCAAGCAGAGGCTAAACAGCCATCTCTTTGAGGTGCTTTGCCTTGGAGTTCTGCACTGAGCAAGACATTGAACTTGATGGCATAAATGGCTCCTTATAACTTATGATTCTTTAATGCTGTGAATTGTTTTGAATTATACTATGGCGGGGCAGTAGTTTAGAATGCAGTATTGCAGGCTAACTCTGCCCACTGCCAGGAGTTCAGTCCTGACAGGGTCAGAGTTGACTCATCTTTCCATCTTTTCAAGGTCAGTAAAATGCATACCCATATTTGGGGGGGGGGCAATTGCTGACATTGTAAACCACTTAGAGAGTGCTGTAAAATACAACGAAGCTGTATATACATTTAAGTGCTATTGCTATTTTTATGGAGATCCCTTGGAAAAAGTATTCATTAATATATACATTTTTCTAGCTGCTGGCAGAAACAGCAAAAAGGAAACGGGAAACAGGAGAAATATAATGGGAAGGTTGGCAGCATTAGGAAGCAAAGGGTGAAAAGGAGAAGAATATTGGTGATAAGGCAAAGAAAAAAAAGTACCTAGGAAAAAGAAAAAAGAGGGAAAGCTTGTTTAAATGTTACAAAATGTTAAAAACATCCTCAAAGTAGCTTAAACTCCAGAAGGTGGAATACTTTAACAGCCTTAGGCACCTGCTGTCAATTCCTTTGTTTTCAATCATTTCTTCTAATCTTATCAGCAAATGTAAAATAACACCCCCTACTATTTCAGGAAAAAACATTCTTTCTGTCAAGAAAATATGGTATATATTTATAAGAACCTTCTGTCATACAAGCTAGTTCCTCATTATGAAGTAATGTAGCCCAAAGCAGGAATAGGTAATGGATACATAGGACCTTCCATTCCAATAAGCCCCACTCAGCTAGTTCAACTGTAAGGGATGGTTGGGGTATAGTTTAACATATCCAGAGATCTCCATGTTGCACACTACTACTTTTCCTGCACTCCAACGTGAGGTTTTAATTTGCATAATTTGGATTGTGATCTCATATTGTGATTAGATTCACTTGGGAGTAAGGTTCACTGAATTCAGGGAGTCTAAATAGAACTGCAGAGGATTGAGCTGTGAGTCATAAACAGGGCAGGCACCCCAGATGACTTTCCAGATACTGCCCACACTTTTCCAAGCATATTGCAGCAAAATAGAATTGATATATCTGTCAGATCCTGGCTAATTTGTCAGCACATAAGTATTGTCATTTCAGCACATACACACAGGTTAGACCAGGGGTTCCCAAACTTGGCAGCTTTAAGACTTGTGGACTTCGACTCCCAGAATTCTC